>VWZE01008229.1:23310-34960 GCA_013396675.1 Eubucco bourcierii
TATTTACAGCTTTGCACAATGTACAGCAGATATTTACACTATATACACAATATTTACAGAAATATACAAGTAAAAGGTAATACAGAAACACAACTCCCCTCCCAGAAATCAGAGACCCCAGGAGAGGCTCCCAACCACCCTTCCACCTTCTCCCCACCCCTGTACCTTACCCCAAGGTTTGCCTTATGAGCAAGGTAAATTAGGAGGATTGGGCAAGGGGGTTAGAAGAAAAGTGGTTAGTGAGGATTAATCAGCAGAGGAGTCAGAGCCCAGAAACTGCTAGATCGCCCCAGCAGCTCCTGTTCCAGCAAGCGACAGAGAGAGACACAGACTTATCTATTGTTTTGGTTAGTGTTCCCAAACAATTCGCCAGCAAGCCTATGAGTGAAGTAGACATCATGATGTTTTCCTTTCACAGCCTATAGTGTAATTTTCTCTATTAAAATATTCCAATTAAGCTCAAACCAGCACACTACTCTAAGGTCTCCTTGAAACCTTCTTTTCTCCAGGCTGCAGAGCCCCAACTCTCTCAAGTAGGCAGAGAACACGCTGAAGAATTCAGACCAATTGTCAGTAACCAAATCTCTGGTGCTTTGGTCTAGCTTGCGTGAGATTGCTGTTTCAGTGCCTGATCTCAACATTCAGGGTGATGCTGCTGTCCCGATGGTCTATTTCTATGTCCAAGCTTCAGCATCACGAGGAAAACTGCCTGCGTCAAGTGCCAAGGAGTATTTTGTGAGAAAAAATTCTAAGCACTTGAATGCATTTTTACAGATTCTGAAAGTATTATTGTAACAAAACCCTAGAACCGAACAGCTGTAATTTATCCTGTACAGAAGAACAGATTTGTCTTTTCTGTAAGTCCACTTTATTGCAGCCACATTCTTTTCAGGATGATTTATCATACCCTGATCCTGAATTTCAGCATAGCCTGGCTGAGATAGCTTGGATGAATTTAAGGTTCTTGAGATGAGGCTCTATATGTCTTTTTGTCTCTCATTAACAAGCTACTGCTGGTGTCTGTAGTCTCCAATAAAGCATTCTCTTCATAAAACAGCATTATGCTGCAGAGGGCTCTGAATCTTATGGCAACTTGTTCCATCTTCTAACAACACTGGCTTGGTACTGAACTTTGTTTCTGACATGATTGTTCATGACGTAGCACTGTTTTTACTTGTGTGAGGAAAGGGCAAAGTAAATTAATCTGTCAGCCTATAAAAACCTCCACTTTTCACCTAAAAACTGAGAGTGATGGAATAGTAAAAAAATAAAAATCTTTGCTTCCTGTTCTTCTGTAACAAATTGATTTTTGGACATAGAAGTTATTTTCTAGGATGCCATAAACTGGAGAAAAAGAGATATTTGTTGCTAAAAGATATTTGGTTTCGTTTTTCTTTTTTACACTGACATTATGAAATATCAAAACTAAGTATTAGCAGGTATTTCCTTAAACCTGTAAGCAGAAATGCAACAACAGGAACAAACCCAGCAGAAGCACAAGTCTCAGATCTTTCAGTGAGATCTGTTTGGACACACTCCAGTGTTCGTGGGGAACTTGTTGGCATTGACTGTTTACCAAGGTCAAAACTAAGGTGGTCACCATAACTGTGTGCATAAATCAAATATTTGACACTGTCTATTTTACACCGAATCACATTTCTTAAAAAGAAGATTTAAATAATTGCTTGCAAGCAGGGATACAAATGGGATTTCCAGCTACTGGTAATAGCTCTTTCTCCCAAGGTTGGTTTATGGGATAAAAAGAAAATCTGTCAGGAAATGAAGTTAAAATTCATGTTATTTTTATGTATATTCTCCCATCTTGTCTTGGGGGAACAAGATCTCTATTTTATATAAACTCTATAATTTACCATATCTTGTTCATTTTTACTGTAAATAGCCTATTCAATATATGCTGTAGATCTTAATGTTATGAGGTATCAGCAGGGTAGTGTGATTCATTTTAGAAGCCACTAGCATCCTCATATCGTTGCTGTGGAAAGCACACAAAAGCCAACAGTTAGTTTTGTTGGAGGGCAAATACTTTATTCTTAGATCTAACTGCTTGCATGGCTTTGACATCCCTGCTGCTCAACAGCACTGTCATGTCATTTGTTGGAGGAACAGAGTGAAGTTTTATTAAAGGGAAAAACCAACAAAGGTTTGTTTATAACCTGTAACTGTCAAGACAAGGTAGTGGACTTGGATTTCCATTTTAGAAATAAGCCAGGCTCTAAACATCAGGCAAAATTAATATTTTCTCATTGAAGAGAAGGAAGTAAAATTGTACAGTGATAAGAAATAAAGGAGAGTTGGAGTTTAGAGAGATAATAACAAATGACTAATTTTGGTTTTGTTGTTGGTTTGTTGGGGCTTGGGGCTTTGGGTATTTATTTTTGGTTGATTGGTTTTGGTTGATTGTATGGGTGGTAATAGACTGCCACTTCTGGAAAGAACAATGATGCATTCAACAAAAGAAAGACATTAATAAAAATTTTGTCACATAATGCTAATAGTCTGTAAAACTACTTTACCTATTACATGTAGATTGCATTTCAAAGCATTTAAGAATTATCATGTTACTCCTTCTCCCTTCAACATGACCAGTTTGTTTCTTTTCCTTGTCTAATTGTTTTGCAGCTGAAGACTCACTCTTTTAAGGGGAACACAAATACCTAGGAAGACACTTTGCCCTTTCCCCAGACTTAGATTTTCCTATAGTGAAAGGAGGACCTCTTCCCTTGGAAACATTGGTCATTGCTCCCAGACTTATGCAGTGATGAACATGAAAGCAGTTTCAGAGAGACTGCTGAAGTTATGTTTCCCTAGCAAGTGCATGGCAGGTCTTAGAAGAGGAGAGGGAAAGACTAGGTGAGCTCCTCCAGCTTAGAGCTATAGTACCCCTTACTACTGCCTCCCAGTTCTGTACAATCTGTCATATTTTCTGTCTGCTGTGCACTCAGATATGCCTGGTCATACTCATGTATGCAAAGGTGCAACTTAGAAGTTTAGAGGAAAGTTGGGATCATCTTGGGTTTGGGTTGTCATAAATCAAATAACTTAGCTAGGAATTCTTCACAGCATAGGAAGGACATTGAACTGTTGGAGCGCGTCCAGAGGAGGCCATGAAGATGCTCAGAGGGCTGCAGCAGCTCTGCTATGAGGACAGGCCACAAAGAGTGTGGGCTCTGCAGCCTGGAGAAGAGAAGGCTTCAAGGAAACCTTATAGTAGCCGCCTTCCAGTATCTGAAGGGAGGCTACAGGAAGGCTGGGCAGGGACTATTGACAAGGTCTTGCAATGACAGGACAAGGGGCAATGGATTTCAACTGGCAGAGGGAAGATTTAGACTGGATGTTAGGAGGAAGTTCTTTCCAGTGAGGGTGGTGAGATACTGGAGCAGGTTGCCCAGGGAGGTTGTGGCTGCTCTCTCCCTGGAGGTGTTCAAGGCCAGGTTGGATGAGGCCTTGAGTGAGCTGTACTAGTGGGAGGTGTCCCTGCCTATGACAGGGGGTTGGAACTAGATGATCTTTGAGGTCCCTTCCAACCTTACCATTCTATGATTCTATGATTTTTTCCTGATCAAAAAGGGTTTTTTGGAAGCCATCTTGATACATTGCTTTCTGCCAGCTATTCATAGATTAAGAGTAAGATGTTAATCTCTTCTTTATGAATGTTGATGGTCCTGTTTTATCTCTTATTAGGTAGACAATTTTTGTTTGCTTGCTTGTTTGTGTTCTTGGAAATGGTGCACGAGTTCTGAGCTTCTTGATCTTTTGCTGAGCATGAGAAATGTTGCACTGTGGCTCAAGTCTTGAAGGTCTGGTCTTGTTATTTTACAACACTACTTTAAGCTTTTCCCACCAATAGCAACATTCAGAATACACTACAGAAATTTTTGGAGTCAGGTTATTCAAATCTCCATATCTCTCACTCCAATAAGGAAACAAGTCTGTCTTAATTATATATTTGATCAAAATTCAGAATCTTAATGAATTTCCAGCAATCTATAGGTTCTGCTTTTTGATGAAAACTGTTCTATGTTGTGGGGTTTTTTTTGGGGGGGTGAGGTGGGGTTTGTTGGTTTTGTTTTTTATTTTTGTGAACTAAAGCAATTAATTCATAATATATATTTTTCCTCTGCAGCTAGATGACCTGCTTTCTCTTTTCTAACCTCTTGCTCTTTATGTACCTGAGTAAAATCACATTATCTATCTTACCCTCTCTTGCAGTCTTTTTGTTTCCCAGTTTCCTGCCTGTCTTTCCTTCACTTTTAGCTTCATTTCATAACCTTTCTACTCCCCCTGCTTTTCATGATGTTTTGTATCATTCGCTTACAGTTTTCCTACACTCTCTGGATTTCTTTATTCAGATGCACTGACTGGTTTTATGCTCTCTATAAGCAGTGTTGCTAGGGGTATGCATAACCATCATCTAAGCATAAATTTGTGTTGTGACTGTAGAGAACATTTCCACAGTCTTTGCAAAAGCTGCTCTGCTTTACCCACCTGTGATGGTTTGGGAGCTACCCACACCCCTCACAGTGAAATCACCCAGACTAGACTCACTAAATCAGAAGTTAAGGAATGAAACTATATTTACAGCTTAGCACAATTTACAAGCACACACATATATATACAATATACACAAATATTTACAGTTATATAGAAGTTAGAAGTAATCCAGAAACACAAAATCCCTCCCAAAACAATCAGACTGCCAGGAAGCTTCCGACCCAAACCTCCTCCCCTCCTTCCCCCTCTTCCCCTCCCT
The DNA here is from genome assembly GCA_013396675.1 of Eubucco bourcierii. Taxonomy (NCBI): domain Eukaryota; kingdom Metazoa; phylum Chordata; class Aves; order Piciformes; family Ramphastidae; genus Eubucco; species Eubucco bourcierii. Next base: position 28,082 of record VWZE01008229.1, read on the forward strand.
TCATCAATAACCAGATCAATCCCTGTATATCTCATGTGATAAATCTGGAGAGATCTGAGGTGAGATGTCAAAAAGAGGGCAAGAAGGTTAGAGGAAATAAAGGGTTAGGTCAGATTAGAATTAAAGCACTGTAGTGGAAGGGGGTAATTAATTACTACAAGATGATATTTTTAAAATAGTAATAGAGTTTATTAATATTAAATATTCAGAACTCGTGGCACCCCGATCACCAAAATAATAATAATAGTAACAGGTTCTTGCATCATTATGGAAAGTATATACAAGTTATAATAGGATCTAGAAGTAACTAGTAGATATATACATTAACTGAACTAGATTAAACTGGAAGAGAAATAAATACTCACTAGATGGACACAAGGAGCAACTTTCTGCATATGGTAGAAGGCAATTAATGATTCCAAGAGGCTTTTGGTATTTACTCGCAAGAATATTATCTGACAGTACCCAAAGCTCATGGAGGGGTTGCTGTCGGTAACCGTTAAAGGCTTTGGAATTTCCCCAGGCTTCTGGGTGCTGGAGAAAGGAGGCAGACAATCTCTGACCTGTTCCTGGCTTTCTGGATGATTTGTGTTACCTCCAGGGCTTTCGTCTGGGCAGAAGGCTTCCAGGTGCAGGTAGATGCCTTGTGGTGTGCAGCCTGGGCACGGTGTCATGCCAGCTATGTGGGCTGAACGCGTGACAGGTATCAGAGCCTCAGCTCAGGATCAGTGAGGCAGCAGGCACAGCTGCAATAGCAGACACACCTTGTAATGGCAAAGCGCATGCACTGCTCCCTGCTCATCTCCTTTTTATTCATACAGCCCGATACTAATGGGCCTTTGGCCACAGGATAGCCAATCAAATGGCAGTTAGCCAAGATGTGACCATATTGGGTGAAGCCTTAGGCTTACTTTACCCTTTTTTGGGCAGAACACAGCCTTGCACAAGGCAACCCTGTATACCTTGCTTACCACGGTTGCTGGGCAGGCCACAGACCCCAGACTTAGTGGCTCCAGATTCTTTGTCCTTTTTCCCACAGCTGCTCTCCCCAAAACAGAAGGAGGGAGAGCAGAAAAACACGCCTGGGCAAGCCAGGACATGTACAAGCCTAATTTGGCCTGCTTAGGCCTATCACAACAGGCAGAAGCAACCACACAGACCGCCAGAGTGAAGGAACAGAGCAACTAAGACCTAAGAAGTGTGTGAGAAGTGAGTCTCATCTATATTTTGACTAGCTGTGTTTCTCAGCAGAAGAATAAGTGATATAGTGTTGTTGTTTATCTTTCTTATCACAGCTAAGGATTTAAATTCCCTCAGTAAAATATCCCAATTAACCTCAAACTATCACACCATTCTAATCTGCTCTGTTCATGAGTAAATTCCTTTAGAAACCTGTGTTCAGGAAATCCTTGACTTTGGATTACTTACTCCATGACCCTGCCTTTTCTTCAGTTTTGATGAAACAGCTTGGGTACTTAATATATCATGCTAAGAAATTTCAGTGGAAAAATGAGCTTTTTGCCTATTTTAATGTGTTTTAGACTGTATATCTTATTCATCAAATTATGCATATCAATTTAAGAAGCATATTGTTGGCTGGAAATTCCTAGCACTTGGTTTATTAAAAATAATTCTAATGTTTCATTCAGGCACCACTGGAATTGTGCTCTGCTCAAAAGTGTCCAGCCTCAAAAAAGGGAACTGTATAATAGAACATCTGATATAATAATTAGTTTTGTGATTTTGGAATGGTAATTTTGATTCTTGGTCTCTGTAAAATTGCCACAGAATAATGGGCCATAATTTTAAAACTGCATGTGTCTTTGACAAAAACACTGAAAGAGGTGTGTACATTTTCTGCCGAGGTAAGTGTTAATTAAGGTGGAGTGGTGCAGCATTTTGGCAAAATGTGTGAAAATAATTTATCAGAAATTAAGAAATAAGCACACTTCAATGATTTGGTTTGTGGAGTTTGTTCCTTTGTGCATGTTTCTGAAATCATTATCATAGAATCATAGAATGGTAAGGTTGGAAGGGACCTCAAGGATCATCTAGTTCCAACCCCCCGCCATAGGCAGGGACAGCTCCCACTAGTACAGCTCACTCAAGGCCTCCTCCAATCTGGCCTTGAATACCTCTGGGGAGGGAGCAGCCACAACCTCCCTGTGCAACCTCTTCCAGTGCCTCAACACCCTCACTGCAAAGAACTTCCTCCTAACATCCAGTCTAAATCTCCCCTCTGCCAGTTTAAACCCATTGCCCCTTGTCCTGTCATTGCAAGACCTTGTCAATAGTTCCTCCTTAGCCTTCCTGTAGGCCCCCTTCAGATACTGGAAGGCTACTCCAAGGTGTCCTTGAAGCCTTCTCTTCTCCAGGCTGCAGAGCCCCCACTCCTTGTGGTCTGTCCTCATAGCAGAGCTGCTGCAGCCCTCTGATCATCTTTGTGGCCTCCTCTAGACCCGCTCCAACACTTCCCTGTCCTTCTTGTGCTGAGGGCTCCAGAACTGCACACAGTAGTACTGGAGGGAATTAGAGTTCTTGGAGTTCTTGGAGGGAATTAGACTACAACAAATTCCATCCTTTGAATAGTGTGGTCCAGCTGAATGTGGAGTCAAGTTACCTTCAAAAATCCAAACTTCTTGTACCTCTTCTTTCTTGCAGCTATTTTTAGGAGCCCTAATATGATGTAATTGTTTCATGTGGCTCCTTTTATGACATGTAAATTGTTATGTATTTTATGTATGTAATTGTTTCACGTGGCTCCTGCTATGACATGTTAATTATTATGTATTTTTTCCATATCTGTGAGAGACTGAGGAAAGAAAATTACAGAATAGGTCATGCAGTCACCATTAGTGAAAAGACACCAAAAATTCCTGTCTGCTGTATAGAAGTTAGGGGAAAAAAGATTGCTAGAGTGTTTGAAGCCCTTGATCCACTTGCCTGTGCCATGTTCAAAGCTTTTTGACTGCTCTATTTTTAGTTAACTGTGGGACCCATCTGTCTCTCAGGCCCACAGATGAGAGAGATGACCGATTGTGGGTGGGTGATAGTAAAATTTTATATTTTGATCTGTAAAAGTGAAATTAAAAGAGTTTATGGGTCATCTTCCCCCACCCTGAAATATATCAGCTGTCTCTCTGTTACCACATTGATGGCAATTAACTGTTCCTGTGTGGGTACAGTGAGCAGCACCATTTTGCCCTGTAACTAGATCTAAGTTAACAAATTGGTGCTGTGCGAGCATAAATAGAATCCTTTTCCCTCTTGTATCACAGATTAATTCTGGTGTTTACAAGGAATCAAATGTAAGAAAATGCATGTTTTGTGAGTAGAGTTCTGGCTGATAGCATTTACTCATCAAACAATACAAGGCTAATTCATATACAAATGCACTTTACAATAACACAGCAGCACTTCAGCGTGCATGTGTGCAAGTTGCTTTTCTCATATACCTTGATTAAATACCTACAAATACACCCAAAAGTGTGTGCCAGTGCACAAATCAAAATGTACCATATTGTAGACCTTAGCACATCCTAAGAGATTTATACACAGCTACTTCATCTATTCCACTCCAACCTCACTTCTGTTGCCGTCAAATGGCAATCCTGTTGCCATGCTTAGCAGCATGAAATCGCCACTGCACTGTCATTATTTCTTAATTACAGCATTTCTCAGTTATTTGTGGAGACTTCAGACATGCTGAGCCTTAGGCATCTTGCTCTCACCATCTGAAATGTTACCTGTCCCAAGAATTTAAAATATGTCAGAGCCTTAAAACCTGCATGAGAGTTTGAGTGATGCATTGAGTTCCTTTTCATCTGGCTTCTGGGCTTTTTTTTTTTTAAATCTACAACATCTGAACTTCCAAGATCTATGTGGAAGCTACGTATTTATTTAAAATCAAACTATGACAGGACTCCAGAGATGGAACTGCTAACTGTAATCAAAGTCCTAAAAATGCAAGCTTTGCCAACACATAGCAAGAGGGGCTGGGAGAATCTCTATTTTCCCCTTTATTAGTCTTTTGTGGTGAAAACATTCGTGGCAACAAACGATTCTTCCATATTCACACTTTTCCTTCCTTAGATTGGTTTCATTTCATAACAGCAAGGCAGTGAGAGAAGTGTGGGGGCCTACATTTGGAGAGCATTATGTGAAAAGACTTCTAATATTCGGGAAATTTTGCTTGGCATTTTCCTAGCATATAAGAGATAAAAGTCTTGCTGTATTTGTCCTGGTTTACTCAGGTCATTAGTAATTATTTCTTCATTAAACATATTCCTTTAAAAAAAAAACCCCAAACTGTATTTACATGAACATCTTATTTTTTTTTTTTACTTTTGAGTAGCTCATTAACAAGAGATGTGACTTTAGTTTAAGATTTCCTAACAGATAATTTGTTTACATCAGTTCATGTAAAACACCATATGTTTAATCTCACACCTATTTTTTTCCCCCCCTTTTTTTTTGGAAAGGCTTTGATTGTAATTTTTCTTTAGACGATAGAACAGGTCTCAGTAGCTACTGGTAAAACTGTGCACATGGAGACTAAGAGTTTGTGAGGATATATACACATTAACTGTGATCCTAATCCTTTAGAAATGATTCCATCAGGACATTTTCCTATCAGATTCAAAACAGTTTGTCTAAATACTTCAGGTTGCTGGCAGCAAGAGCACAGTGTGCTGGTTTGAGGCTAATTGGAATATTTTAATAGAGAAAAGTACACTATAGGCTGTTAAAAGGAAACAATGGTGATGTCCACTTCACTCATAGGCTTGCTGAGATGTTTAAGAATAAGTACTCAAAGCATATATAAGTCAGTCTCTGGGGCACAGCACCTCGGTCTAGCAGCTTCTGGCTTTTTCTCCTCTCTGCTGAGTGATCTCACTAACCACTTTTCTCCTAACCCCCCTGGCTGCTCCCCCAAGTTCACCTTGCACTTAAGGCAAACCTTGGGGTAAGGAATAGGAGTGGGGAGAAGGTGGAAGGGTGGTTGGAAGCCCCACCTGGGGTCTCTGATTTCTGGGAGGGGAGTTGTGTTTCTGTATTCCCTTTAACTTGTCTATTTCTGTAACTATTCCTGTCTATAGTGTATATCTCTGCTTGTACGTTGTGCTGAACTGTAAACATAGCTTCATTCTTTAACTTCCAGCTGGCTGAATTCTAGTCTGGGTCGCTTTACAAAGTGTGTGGGGTACGGGGAACTCCCAAACCATCACACACAGCCTGATAAATGTTCTTTTTTGATATCCCCTGAAGTCTAATGCTAAAATGTAAAGGATAATAAAACAGTCCAGCAGGGACCGAAGGCTTTTGAGTGGGAAAGCACATGGATAAAATATTGGAGAATCACAGAATTGTCAGGACTGAAAGGGACCTCAAGGGTCTTCTAGTTCCAACCCCCCTGCCTTGGACACTTCACACTAGATCAGGTTGCTCAGAGCCACATCCAGCCTGGCCTTGAAGACCTCCTGGATGGGGCTTCCACCACCTCCCTGGGCAGTCTGTTCCAGTGCTTCGTCACCCTTGTGGTGAAGAACTTCTTCCTAACAGCCAATCTAAATCTACCCACTTCTAGTTTTGTCCCATGAGAAGGTGGTATGGAGACAGCAAACATTTATCTGAAGCACTTCTATGCATGAAAGTCTTGGAGAAATATTGATTATGATTTCTTCTAGAGTTGTGATTAACACATGTTATATAATGTACCCTACTATGCAGCTGGCAGATGGATTTGTAAAGTAAAGATAGTTCATCTTCATGGAATTCTTCACAACCCCTTCTCTGATGTTATTCTTCTTTGTTATTGTATATAATGGTAATTCAGATATTTGAATGCAATACAATGAAAATACCTGTTACCTATTTAAGGCTTTGTTAATATATGTATTTCTGAAGGGTATTATGTGTATGCAATGCACAGGTGATATGAATACAGGTTACAGAGTTTATTTGTGGATAGGAACAAATACACCAGCATACTGCTGCTATATTTCTAGTTTAGAAGATTTAATAAATAACAGGATTATAATTTACTACTTAGAAATTACTAAGAGGGAGGGAAATCATTGCAGTCCTAAACTACCAATTTTTCTTGCTATCTAAAGCAATTTGTAAAAAACTTCCATTTTCCCTTGCTGCTGGGGAAATCTGGTGGAGAGGAGAAAAATGGAGTAAAGAAACAGTTCTAAAAATAAGATATATTCCCTGAATGCTATGTGACTCTACTGCTTTTATATTTTCCTCCCTAAAAAGGAAAGAAAACATTTGCCATAGCAGAACACCTTACTGACCAACCATTTTATATGTGTCTAATTTCCCCATGATCAGTGCAATAATCATCCCCTACTGTACACAGAGAGGCTGAGTTTCACGCAACACTTTGGATTCACAGGACTGAAGGACTTGTTCCCAGAAACCAGAGCTTTTCCACAGAGAGGGCTGCAATTTTTATCTCAGTCAGAAGCTTCCAGTAAAGACTTGGAGAAAACCCAGTAATTTTGGTACTTACCAGGCCTAACATGTTTCTAAGAACAAAACTCTGGACTGTGAAAATCACTATGCTCTGCAGGGCATATCTGATGACACAGACATTCTGAATCATGGATCTGCTGTATCTGAAATTAGCAAGTGAAAGCACAGTCTGCTATGGTTATGGGCTTTAAGAGCCAACAATCCGATCCTCTAAACATGTAATTTGTTTGTCATTCAGCTTTTCAGAACATAGAGAGAACCATAGAATGGTGAGGTAGGAAGGGACCTCAAGGATCATCTAGTTCCAACCCCCTGACATAGGCAGGGACACCTCCCACTAGTACAGCTCACACAAGGCCTCCTCCAACCTGGCCTTGAACACCTCCAGGGAGGGAG
>VWZE01008229.1:35045-53462 GCA_013396675.1 Eubucco bourcierii
TCCAACACTTCCATGTCCTTCCTGTGCTGAGGGCTCCAGAACTGCACACAGTACTCCAGATGGAGTCTGACAAGAGCAGAGTAAAGGGCGATGTGGCAGTGCAAAAGCAGGAGACTAACTGCATTTGTAACCTTTCATAGCAATATATCAATCTGAAAACTACACAATATTCTGTCAAAGTTTTAAACTGCAAAATTAACATTCGGTATTAAGATACTAAGTCATCTAATGGTACCAATATGTAAAGCCTATTTGTAGTCGGTATTTATAATGCATTTATTAAAGTGAATGCTTTAAAGGAATTGAGGTGTTTGAGGACATGCATCTAATTTAATGCATTAATTTATAGAAGATGCATTAATTTCCTAGTGAGAGGTGTCCCTGCCTATGGCTGGGGGTTGAACTAGATGATCCTTGAGGTCCCTTCCAACCTTACCATTCTACAATTCTATGATTCTATAATTTTACTCCATTTCTTTATTGGTAGCTTCATTTGAAGCTGTTCTTATTGGTTCTACCACATGCTTTGAACTGGAAGATGCAGGTGTACAAATAATTTCCCATACCAACTCTTGTCTCATATACGCAGGCTGAAGTATGAAGAGCAAGTTATTTCCTAAATTCTAGTGAGTGGGATAGGTGCATCGATTAGTTGAATTGTGAATTAAAATTGCAATTAAAGGCAAAATTGTGTCTCTTAGAAAGTCTTCAAGACATTTCCCCAAAGTAAAGCTGTCTGATTACAGACATTAGACAAAGGTTTGTATTGTGTATAAACCAGTTTTCAATAACTATTTTTTTCTGTTTGTGAATCAAAATCTTAGAATAGTAGCAATTAGAAAGCAAAAAAAGCAATGATCTATTTTTTATGGGTTTTGAACTTACAGAGGAAATTCCATTGATTTTTTTAACACACTGAAGATGTGATTCAGTGAAAGTAATTACAAATAAATGCCATCAGTAGCTTATAATGACTTTTTTTTTCCAATAGATTCTGCTCAAAGTGTTTCAAATGAGAGTATGGACATTTATATCCAATGGTAATTAGTATTCAGAGTGTATCAATGTGAGCTTTGCTGTAGCAGTCTCAGGCTGTACTTCAGGCACACATTTTTGCATTTGAGACTTAAACAGAACTTTCCCCAATGGCAGATAAAATGTTAAGAATTTTATAAGCATATTTATTCATAACTCTGACAGTAGTTTGTTACTCTGTTAGGAGATTCCCTCTTCCTCCCTTCCTTCCTGTTGTGGGCTTTATTAGAACACTCATACCTCTTTCTGAATACATTTCCAGCACTTATCTATCTCCATCATTCATCCTTTTCTGTCTGTACATTGCTTGTCCAGTGTCATTGCAAATGACCACAGAACCTGACCTTTTGATCTCAACAGTTCTTGCAAAATATGCACATTTTAATCACCTTACCCTGCAGACGCCATGAGCATGTTCTAATCCCCAAAGAAGTGGTTTTAGTGATTCAATATATGCTACAGCTCATATAGCATCAGTAATGACTCAAAGCTGCACCTGCACTGAAGGATACTTTTCTCCAGCTGATATTGTTATTCACACTATATGAGGAGCTAATGTGGTGATGTTAGCTACTCAGTTTTAATTTTTGCTATTCAGCACCATAAATCATGGTATTTTAGGACAAGTGTAAAAGGTATGATTTGAACCAATTATGCATTCTGCTCCAAATCCTTAAACTTTTGAGCAGCATATAATTATGGTAGGTCATATCCATCAGGTCAATTTTTTTTTTTTTGCCTTTTCGCAAAGAACAGGCAGACATACATATGAAGCTTGTGAGCATCATTTAAGTTAGATTTCTTAAAGTTTCTTATTAATGAAAATATTTTCCTTTTCATAACACAAAACTTGTCCTGTGTGAGCAGCATGAAGAATTTCCCAGCTTCTGCACAAGCCATTTGCCCCATCCTAAACAGGGATGAAATCAGGGAATTAGGATGGTAGGAAAGGAAACCAGAGATTCTTTAAAATTGGAACTGAAAGGTATCATTTTTAAAATACAAAACCCTCAAAGCACTTAATATTGGCATTGAGGAGCTTGAGCGTGTCCAGAGAAGGGCAATGAGGCTGGGGAGAGGTCTCGAGCACAGCCCTATGAAGAGAGGCTGAGGGAGCTGGGATTGTTTAGCCTGGAGAAGAGGAGGCTCAGGGGAGACCTTCTTGCTGTCTACAACTACCTGAAGGGTGGTTGTAGCCAGGGGGAGGTTGCTTTCTTCTCTCAGGCAACCAGCACCAGAACAAGAGGACACAGTCTCAAGCTGCACCAGGGGAAGTTTAGACTGGAGGTGAGTAGAAAGTTCTTGACTGAGAGAGTCATTGACTGCTGGAATGGGCTGCCCAGGGAGGTGGTGGAGTCAGCGTCCCTGGAGGTGTTCAAGGCGGGTTTGGACGTGGCACTTGATGGTCTAGTCTTGAGGTCTGTGGTAAGGGGTTGGACTTGATGAGCTTTGAGGTCTCTTCCAACCTTGGTGATACTGTGATATTTAAGTAACTCTACTGCCTACTAATTTCTCTTACTGCTAGGTTTTGAAGTACTAATAATCTCTTAAAACAAGACTTCCCTCTATAAAAGCTGCAGTAGATTATCTTCCAAGTTTCTGTGTTCTGTATGACTGTACAATTTTTTTTTTTCGGCATTTTTTTAGAATTAACTCTTCAGGGAAGTACATGCACTTATTTTCCCTTGATGTGAAGCCAGTAATTCTGTTTCATTTGTCTGTGTTGTTAGTTTGGGTTCTATTTTCTTTATAACATTGGTTAGGGAACTCAAAAGATTTAAATACATTTAAATTTAAATAATTTTAATAATTTAAATTTACAAATAAATTTACATTTACAAATAAATTTAAATATTTTAAATTTCCTTAAAGGTGCTAGATGCATTTTTTTTAATTATTTTTTTTTAACCCATACTGCCGCCTTAATCTCACAGATCTGCTGCTTAAAGATGGACACTTATACACTTATTGTGCTGTCTGAGTCAATGACTAATGCCTAGTGGTTTAAGTCATGTAGGCTTTGCTCAGCCTTGGTGAGATTGGCAAGGAATAGAAATGTTGTCATCTGAATAGCTGTCTTTGGGGCTAAAAAAGTGATACTCAACTAAGACTAATTGTTATCTGACTGCTTTGCACTCAGACTGTTATTTATTAAGCCAAAACACAATCACTTCAGTTGGACTGTTCCTGAGATAGGAGTGAGTTCCTAAGATGAAAAATAACAGAAGAAATAGATTATTAAAAATAAACTCTGTTAACAAGAGTTTATTTATTGTATTAAATGTGGTGCCTACTAGTAGAACAAGGGAACCTTCCAACCTTACCATTCTATGATTCTATGATATTTCTTTCTCAACATATATCATAACATTTTTTTTTTCTGTTTTACTGCATAATAACTTTTATTGTTGTTATAGAATCATAGAATGGTAAGATTGGAAGTGACCTCAAAGATCATCTAGTTCCAACCTCCTGCCATAGGCAGGGACACCTCCCACTAGTACAGCTCACTCAAGGCCTCCTGCAACCTGGCCTTCAACACCTCCAGGGAGGGAGCAGCCACAACCTCCCTGGGCAACCTGTGCCAGTGCCTCACCACCCTCACTGCAAACAACTTCCTCCTAACATCCAGTTTCAATCTCCCCTCTGCCAGTTTAAACCCTTTGCCCCTTCTCTTGTCATTGCAAGACCTTGTCAATAGTCCCTCCCCAGCCTTCCTGTAGGCCCCCTTCAGATATTGAAAGGCTACTATAAGGTTTCCTCAAAGCCTTCTCCAGGCTGCAGAGCCCCAACTCTCTCAGCCTGTCATAGCAGAGCTGCTCCAACCCTCTGATCATCTTTGCGACCTCCTCTGGACCTGCTCTAACACTTCCATGTCCTTCCTGTGCTGGAGACTCCAGAACTGCACACAGTACTCCAGGTGGGGTCTGAGGACAGCAGAGCAAAGGGCAGAATCCCCTCCCTTACCCTGCTGCCCACACTCCTCTTGCTGCAGCCTAGGACTCAGTTGCTGTCTGGGCTGCACTCACACTGCAGGCTCATGTTGAGCTTTTCATCAGCCCAAACCCCCATGTCCTTTTCCTCAGGGCTGCTCTCCAGCCATTCACCACCTAGCCTGGATTTGTGCTTGGAGTTGTATTTATAAACCCATGACAAGGAGCAAGAGAATGTAGAAGTGAATGTATAATTTTGAACATAAAAAAGGGAGCTGTTCAAATTTTTAAGAGATTTTCTATATGGGCATGATTACAGAATATGCAGTGTACTAAAGAATTTGGCTAGTTGCATTTGAAGTCTGTGTTAGCTGTGAGAATGCATTTGAAATCTGTGTAGCTGTGAGAAGCAGTTTTCCAGGAAAGTAAGTTCTGGTGCTATGTCTCCAATACATGCAACACATGAGGTGCCAGGTCCAATTAACAGGCTGATGGTGGTGAATCCATTATCCTTGAAAAGAGAGTCCACCAACAGGAGACATTAATTCAATGTGACACCAACTGGGGTGTTTATATACAGTTAATTGCAATGTCAGACATTCTGCTTTAATTGTGTTTAATTGTGGCAAAATTGGAGTTAATTAAAAGTTAATGGTATAGAGCACATCACAATGTTATAAACTTCAGCTACATGTTTCATATCCATATTATTGTTATTTAAATGGTACTTTCAATTACTGTGCCTCATATTGGCACTTGGGAAATGCACTGTGATTGTTTTCACAGCGCTGAAAATTTTTGTTCTTAGTAGGCATGTAGTAATTTATTCTGTAAAGATAAATAGTCTGAAAAAGGCAGAAGGTTTTGTTAACAGTGCAGTCACTTAAAACAATTCCAATGAAGAGAACTGTCATTCCAACTGCCTAACAGAATTTTGTCTTCTGAAATATTTTCATCACTCCTTTTGCTAAAACAAACTTTTCTCTCTGGACATTGGTTAGCATGGCATCAGTTTTAATTTTCAGAAAACACCAGTAAGTTATTCTGTTGGTTTTTTTAAACACTATCACACAGCAGGGCAATAATCTAAAGTAAGCAACAGAGCCTCCTACCCTGGTAAGAAGTATATTTGGAGATTTTCCTAGAGCTGAGAAGTCCTTTCACCCAAATAAGTCAAATGATCAAGGTAGAAATGCTTTCTTCTTTCAAAAAGTACAACGAGGTAGTTCTCCTTCTCTGACTACTAAAACTAAACACAGAGGGTGACGAGTAGATTTGTATTGAAATCTTTTTAATCACAACCATATCTGAGTTGGTTTGGGTTGGCTTGTTTATGTTTAGAGACATTTTACTTGGTAATAGGTTCATCCAATAAAATAAAGCATTTGTCCTTGTCACTTTCCAAGTATTTTCTTTGTGTTCAATTCAAAGAAACAGTAGGGCAGCTTACCTCAAATCTGTGGATGAAGCCGAATCCAACATGTGAGATAATGAAACAATTGACCTCGGTAGAGTGAGTTGGTGTCTGTATGCTAATAGATACAAATTTAAAAGCCTAATTTGAAAATGTGAGGCTCGTTTTCACTCCATCTGCATTAGGCTTTGTTTAAAGCTCAGTCTAATTCATATTCTGTGACTCTCCATGTATGTAAAATTGTGTACTGGGTGTGTGGGGAATGACTAACTTCCACAGAGTCTACCATGTAAACCGTTCCTTGAGAAGTCCACTTCTGTTTTCTTTGAATATATGGATATGATGTGTCTGATAGCTTTTAGTTAAAGTCTAATAAACAGTTGAAGGTGAAATGTTTTACAGTTGTTGGGGGTTTGAAGAATTATACTTTAGGAACTCAAGGTGACCTTTAGTTAGAGTCTACAGAAAAAAAACACCCAAGAAAACAAAAATTTCTGATAGTGGCAGTAAAATTAATGCTGCAGATATCTTGTGTTAAGAGCAGCAGTGGTGAAACCCAATTGAGGCCGCTGAAATGAAAATATTGTGATCACATAATGAAGCCTGTGGGAGACCTAAGGAAAATGATAATAGAGGAATTCTACTGGTGCTCTAAAGTCTGCAGATTTGAAATTATACCAAGACCGAGTATAAAGTGCAACTTAGCATCCAGTATTATAAGACAGGGATTAATTAGAAATAATTTTATTTATATACATAAGGGGTAAAAAATACTTCAAATACTAAAGGGAAAAAGCAGGACAGTTACAGGATAGTGTGTGTCCTAGGATTTCTTCCTCTGCTTTAAAATTTGGTTCAGCTTTGTCTTAAACAATAGATCATTAGAGGAAATGCATCTTTAGCAAACCATTTCCAGAAAAATAAAGAGATATCTGACTGGGAATAAAGGCATGCCCGGTGTTTCTGAGTGCTCTTGAGAAGAAAAGACCTCTTATTAGGCAAAGCAAAGTGTTTCCTACTTTTTCGTTCATTACAGTGTCGTAGAATACGAAGATGGCTTTGTACAGTGGTATAAATGGAAGCAGATGTTAAAAAGATGGCATAATGGGCCACCAAAAATGAAAAAAAAAAACCAAAATAACTCATGAAATAAGAAATAACATCATGAAATAGACTATTCTGCTTTTAATAATGAAAAAGCAGAAATACTTGATAATGCTCGAAGCGGAATCCTGCTATTGCAAAGTGCTTGCATTAACAGTTACTTCTTTTTGCTTGTTCTTCCCTCACCCTCAGAACTACTTGATCAGTATTTTTCAATTTTAATGGTTGTAGAACAATTCTATACTTTTGTAGGAAAATTAAGAAAATGTACAAGTTTAATCCTCTTGGGCTTTTACTGTGAAATAGATGAGAGCACGACCCTCACTTCCGTGTTTTCCAGAATACTAATTTAGCGCATTTCCCAACTTCAGCTTGTGCCCTGGTGTGATTGTTACGAGAAGTTTCTTGTGAGGAGGAAACAGCAACGAAAGCAGATGGGATATGAAATATACTGAGCTGCTATGGGCTCTGAAGAACTTTTAAAACTTTCATAAATGAAATCCCCAGTTCATTGATGTTAAGACTAAACCAGGCGGTTTACAACAAGCTTGAAGTAATATCTGAGCTGCCAGTAAATCCCGTATGAAAAGGTCTTAACTGAACTTTGAGAGAATAAACTAGTTTCTTGGCTCACATCTGATGAAGCTGTGTGGGGTAGGAAGCAGATGCTAAGAGGAAGTTCCCCATGTTTTGCCATCTGCTTCTGCCAGGTAGTGAAAGTTTCCCTTTCATCACACTTTGGAACTCCATGAAATCCTGATGCTTTTCAGTTGCCTGAGCCCTACATTCCTTTCTCTGAAACTTTAACAGAAAAACTTTGATGTGTTTGATTTGGACTTTGCTTTGGGTTTGTTTCTCTATTGTAGTAACTTCTTTTTCAATTGGGTAGAAAGACAATGAATTCTCTATGGATCATTTGTGTCTCAGATTGGAAGAGAGACTAATAGTCTCAGTAACACAGAGTGGCTCCTGCTGTGGCAGCCAACCATCAGGATCCCGTGGCTTGGGAAACAGTCTTTTTTCTCTTATTTGTCTGCTTTTTACATTCTCATTTAGTTGTAGACTCAGCCACAGTAAACCTCTCCTTACAATCTTGTGTATTATTATTCACTCAGAAGAAATACATAGCAGCATGAAAACAAAATTGTCATTTTGAAATTGATTTGGATTGGGCTTTTTGTTGTTGTTTTGGGTTGGTTTTTTTTTTCCCCCTCCTTTCTTGTCTAATCCATTCCAGGTCCTTTATAAAATATTTAACAATGCATTCCAGGTCCTTTATAAAATATTTAATAATGCCAATATTAATACTTGAGACACTGGAACAGGTTGTCCAGGGAGGTTGTGGATCCTCCCTCCCTGGAGGTGTTCAAGGCCAGGCTGGATGAGGCCTTGAGTAACCTGTATTCGTGGGAGGTGTCCCTGCCTATGGCAGGGAGTTGGAACTAGCTGATCCTTGAGGTCCCTTCCAACCTTACCATTCCATGAATTTAGATGCTTTCTTTGCCTGTGGTCTTAAAGCAGAAGCAATAAAGGAGAGATGAATGAATTCTTTAGAGTATACAGAATCACAGAATGGTAGGGGCTGGAAGGGACATCTGGAAACCACCTAGTTCAACTTTCCTGCTAAGGCAGGTTCATATAGAGCAGGCTGCACAGGAAGATGTCCAAATGGGTTTTGAAAGTCTTCGGAAGAGGCTCCACAACCTCTGTGGGAAGCCTACTTCAGTGCTTCACCACCCCATGCATTATGTTGTTTTTGGTAGTCATGTCAAACCTGGCAATGGTTCTCATATCCACACAGCGGAATGGTGTAATTGAAGGATCTGGTGAAATGCACTTAAAAATACAACTTCCAATCACAAGTCCTTTTTACTGTAGAAAGGATTGTACAACAGGTTTTTGCACTGGTTTGTGTTGTAGCTGGTGGACAGTCTTTTTCCTTCATTCTAGAACTGCCCAAAGAAACTGCTAATCCTTGATTCTTAGACACTTCTACCACTAGCAAAAAGCCTCTGCAGCAGTTTCTCACTACACTGATCAATTGAGTCAGCCCAGGTGATGGTAACATTATTTGTCAACACGAACAAAGTTAAAATATTGCTGTCTTCTGATTCTGTGTGTTAGAATTTATTGAAAAATAAAATATTTTCTGGGATCAAAGAGCCTTAGTTTTGATCCAGATGGGCTCAGGGAGTCTTGCAGTAGAAATAGGCAGTAATTGATCTGAGTGGATTTTCCTCTTGTTCGTTAAATATTTACAAGGTCAGAAAACCCCAATGCCCTGCCCTGCCCAGTAAAAAGCCTCCAAGAAAATCCTGCAGCTTTTCCTAGGGCCCAGGTTTTTCCTCTTGGTCAAATAAATCATAATGTCCTTGATAGATTGAAGTGTATTTACTTTTTGAAAATAGGAGGTATTCTCTGTAGTCTGTAGAACCATTTTAAGGTGTTGATTAAGGAAGTTCATCCTTGTTGATGTATTGGAACCAAGTGTCAAAAAGCTTCAAATGTCTAATTCACCTCCTTCTTCCAAACTTAGAATTGTAGAATCATAGAATGGTAAGGTTGGAAGGGACCTCAAAGATCAGCTAGTTCCAACCCCCTGCCATAGGCAGGGACACTTCCCACTAGGACAGCTCACTCAAGACCTCCTCCAACCTGGCCTTGAACCCCTCCAGGGAGGGATCAGCCACAACCTCCCTGGTAACCTGTGCCAGTGTCTCACCACCCTCACTGAAAAGAACTTCCCCCTAAAATCCAGTTTAAATCTCCCCTCTGCCGGTTTAAATCCATTGCCCCTTGTCCTGTCACTGCAAGACCTTGTCAACAGCCCCTCCCCAGCCTTCCTGTAGGCCCCCTTCAGATACTGGAAGGCTACTCTAAGTTCTCCTTGAAGCCTTCAAAAAACACTTTCTGTGTCTTAATGTAAACAAAGTAATTTCAGGTATTTGAAATTCTGTTTTGGTTTTCATTTCCAGGAAAAAAAAAAAATAAAAAAAATTTCCCAAATCTTCACAGAAGGGAACTGTTATCTCTGTGCTTTTTATTGTGTTTTGTTTTGGTTTGGATTTTTTTGTGTTTTCTTTTTCATTTGTTTGTTTGCTGTGTTTATATCACCTGCATCTAGTGCAGCTGAATATTTGTGTTTTATCTTTACAGTGTAATATTATGATGGCAAGTCTGACACTAAGGCAGCATGTTTGTTTTGCCTGCAGCCTGTAAGCTTCTTGGGGGCTGAAGTCCCAGTGTTTCAACCCTTATTGAAATCTCTGATTATAACATTGCAGGTTGGAAGAACATAGACTCTGACAATAATCAGCTTATTCTTTCATCTTGGGGTCTGTTTGCTGTTGTGTTTTTGTTTTAGACATCCTGGTGAGCTCTTTGTGTCTTAATGTATATATTTTTTTTTCATCTAGAAAACAGACCATACTGTGATATGAAATCACTTATTTAGTTTGTATGCTGATACATCTCAGCTAGTGTTATCCTTTGTACCAAAGCTAACGGCTGTAAGCTCATTAAGTAACCTCATTAACATGCTGAGCCTTTGTTGACGCTACACACTGGATATCTTTCTTCACAAGGAAATTCAGTTTAAATGTAAATAAAGAGTGATTAAAGAAACTTTGACCTACTTCAGGAGAGGTGGTCGTACCTTAGGAAAAGGGAATCGAAGTTTACGCTCTTGATTAAGTCATTGACACTACAAAAATGTGTATCCTGATGAATTGGATAGGAACACAAAGCTGAGACAAGGAATTTGTAGCATTCCTCTGAGATTGTAAGCTTCTTAATGACCACAATTTAATATATATATTTTTAGGTATAATGGGCCAAAGAAGGGTGAAAATTATTCTGTGGAAATGATAAACTATAATGCTATATATTGTATGCTCCTAGCTCTGTTTCTATTTTCTTGTTAAAATTTTATCAGTCAACTTTGTATTTAGTCTCTGCTACCACATCTCTCTGTTGGGAACGATTCAGAGGGTAGAACAGTTTGAATAACCTGTAAGTACAGTAGGGAATCAATTCCAGTCATATTATAAACCATGTAGACAGGCAGATGGGCAGCAAAGTCACACACACAAAAAAACCCACAAACAAACAAAACCAAAAAACCACCAAACCAACAAAACCCCAAAACAAAACAAAACAAAACAAACAAACAAACAAACAAACAAAACCAAACCCCCCCCCAAAAAAAAAAAGGGAATAATTTAAGTGCAAAATTGTTCCAGGAAGTACTATATATTTCCTTACTTTTTTATCTTTACCCCTTAAGTCATGGTGTCTAAACTTCTGTAGGGAAGGCCATCTGGTACCACTGTGCTTTCTCTATATTCAAACCCTACTTAAAATCCTTCCCTTTACAGTACTATCACTATGCCATTGTTTTCCTTGAGGTTTTCAGCTATTCTAACTCAAAAGAGGTTTTGTCATTGACAGGGAGAATTAAGTAGCCAGGTAGTGGCCTAGAGTAAGCAATGATGTGTGCTAAACCCTAAATTCTAATGTGCTCCAAGACAGAAGAAATTTCAGCTTTGTGTTCTGTCCTGTGTAAAGAGAAAAAACATGCCACCATTTAAGATCATTTTACTTTATTTAAAGTAATTTTTTGCTCACTGAAAGTGAACCAATATTGTTCAGTTCCTATTGCCTGTAGGAGTTTAGTTCTGGTTTGAGATTTTTCCATCAGTGATTTCGATGACTTCACTCATTTATTTTTTTTTACATTATTTCATACTATACTGAGGAGTAAATGGGTAGAGTTATATGAGTAGAGTTATACACACACATGAAAAATTCATGATTCTAATCACATTATTTATGGATGAAACAAAAGAATTTGATGAAAAAAATATATATAATAATGTGTGTGTGTGAAGAAAGGGACATTAAAAGGGAGTGAGCCCAACAGACAGTCAAAAGAGTGTTCTCTTTCCAATTCAACTATTTCTGTGCAGTCAATGTTTGATTAACTTAAATATTTAAAATACATGTTTAACCTTGAATAAGATACTCCCTGTATGAACAGCACCAAATTATTTGTAACCAAGTTCATTGATTTTGAATGTTTGATTTATCTTTGTTGTTCTAGATGAAATCATTTTAAGTTGATTCTATCATCATATGAGTCACCCCACTCTAATGGCAGCTACCTAGGAGAGCATTTATGTCGTGTTCAAGAGTGTTGACAATATTAATAACATTTACTTATCAACTTCTTCCCTAGAAATGCCTATTTGTACCTTGTCTAGCAGTTGAGGGGAGAGCTCAGACAGCTCCGTTCTTCAGAGCATTAATTTATTCTGCTTCCCATTATTTGAAGTAAGAGGATCACAGAATATATTATATTATATTATAGAGTGGCAAGGAATGTTTCTGATTTAAACAACTACATATATACAACACTTCAATAGTCCTTACTGCACTGTTACTGTATAACATGGAGTAACCTTCCTATGAACTGAAAATTGAGTTAAATATGTTTGGTGTACAACAACTGCCATCACATGAAGCATGACAGGATCTTCTGAATTACCAAAGTCATCACTAGCTCAGGAGGGTGGCAGATCAGCCTGAATTAATTACAGGTAACATGCTGAACAACTTTGCTTTGGGAAAGGCTTCTTATCAATGCAAATACCTTAGAAGCAACCACGATATGGTAAATTATGATTGTTGAACTCCTAACTTTTGTTATATCTAAGGTAGAAGACATGATCTGTAAGAAGATGAATACTCTTGTCAAATGAAAGCCTTTTAGAGGCATTCAATGGAAATCAGTAGGCTGTCTTTTCCACTTGTATTTCAATGAGTGGCAATTTAATGCATTGTTAAGAGAAGATTCATATTATGTGTGTTTTCCAGATCAATTAACCCTTCCTAATATGTATTTTATGACTAGTATTATTGTCCTGGTGAAAGATAATATTCTTCAAGCAGAAAATGCTAAAGAGTTTTTAGGGTCAGAAGAAACACTTTAAGATATTATGAATTTTTATATTGTTTATGTAGTCATTTATTTCCTTGTTTATATCTAGGAGAAAATAATTGTCCTTCAACAATTCATACTTTAGCATTTTCTCTAATAGTCATCTGGAGTTATAGAATCATAGAATGGTAAGGTTGGAAGGGACCTCAAGGATCATCTAGTTCCAAACCCCTGCCATAGGTAGAGACACCTCCCACTAGTACAGCTCACTCAAGGCCTCCTCCAACCTGGCTTTGAACACCTCCAGGGAGGGAGCAGCCATAACCACCCTGGGCAACTTGTGCCAGTGTCTCACCACCCTCACTGGAAAGAACTTCCTCCTGACATCCAGTTTAAATCTCCCTTCTGCCAGTTTAAACCCGTTGCCCGTTGTCCTGACATTACAAGACCTTGTAAACAGCCCTTCCCCAGCCTTCCTGTAGGCCCCCTTCAGATACTGGAAGGTTACTAACAGGTCCCCTCAAAGCCTTCTCTTCTCCAGGCTGCAGAGCCCCAACTCTTGTAGCCTGTCCTCATAGGAGAGCTGCTGCAGCCCTCTGAGCACCTTCATGGCCCTCCTGTGTACCCACTCCGACAGTTCCATCTCCTTATGCATCCTTCCTGTACTGATAAAAGTCAGAGAGATCTGCTTAAGTGGAGAGGTGAGGTGTGAACACAGCATTTAAATTCTTTGACTTCAGGAGAAACACCATGGTCCTGATGAAATAATTTGCTTCAGGGAGACCAGCATCATGGCTATAGGTCTGCTCCAGGACATCAGTGGTGCATTCTGTTGCTATCATATATAGCTCTGTGTGTTTATGCAGACAGACATGAGATACACATACACATGTATCATCTGCTTGTATCAATTCCATAGTTTCTCAGGTAATGAGGATTTCAAATTTCAGGTGCTAACTTAACGTGAATAAATATCTTTTAGAACAAAGGCTGACTCTAGCTGGCTTAGCAGACCTTCTAGCTGTCTGAGCACACTGACAGCAGCTAAACAGGCATTTCCCATTTCTCGGTGCTGTAATCAGGTAGCAGGGTCAGCTCTATTGTAAGGCACTGAAAGAAACAATACACACCACTCAGCCTGTTTCCATGGCTGTCAATCTGGCAACATATTCATTTTACAAGGAAAAGCAGCACCTTTTCATAACATATATTGCAAATATAACTGAGTACTGTTTCTTAGCAACAAGAGCTCAGTAGCTCCCTAGATGAGCCATTGAATGGGGTGAAATACTCACATGTGCTTGTGAACCGTAGTGCACTGATTATCAGGTAGCTCAAAGAGGAAACAGAGGTATTCCAATGCCAAATTTCTCTCAGTAATTTTTGTTACTTAGAAGAGTGAAGGAACACTCACCTAACTTCAGCTAAATACTGGTCTTTGATAGGAAAAAAAAATACAATTTTCCCTCTTAGTGAACAGAATAAATCAACATGAATTACACAAAACTCACATGTGGAATAAATGTGACCTGACTATAAACCAGATGTTTTTCTATGAATAGAACCTCAAGAAGTAATTACTCACAGTTTGCTTTAGAGAGAGATACTTTCTTTCACTCTGAAAAGAACATGTGTGCATGTGTCATATTGCAACAATAGCTTTGAGTGCTGCCAAAAGAACTTTAAAGATAGTTTGCCATTTGTCAGAAAGTCCCCTTTTTGTGGACTCCTATTTTTCACTCGTGGCTAGTAAGGAAAAGAGAGTGTGGGGAAAGAAATGTTAAAAAACATAAGCCAGCCCTGATGTATAGATCCTCCTGTGTAAAATTTCCTACACTAGATCCAGATTTTACTACTGCTGCTGCTTCTGAAGTGTTCCTTGCTGATTGAACATACACTTTTGAAATCAGTGACACTCATCACAGATCAGATGCACACATCGCACGTTTACCCAGGGAGCTTGAAGAAATTAAACACAAGTCATATAAAGTGTTCTTCCACATGAGTTTTCTAAAGAAATATGTGAAATGATGTGAAATGGCTGTTTAGATCAACTGGCTTTTGCAGGTTCAAAAGGTAATGGTAGAGATGATAAGTCTGCAGCTCTTACCTCAAGAACCCTGTCTTGTTCCAATGGCAAGGACAAATTCAGCATGCTACTAGGCATATTCCCATGTTTTCAATGGAATTTGAATTAGCAAATAGGTAATAAAAGAGTACAAAAGGAGTAAGGGGAACTTCTCTCGGCTTTTAGGGTCTATAGTCTGAATGTGAGACTCTTAACTGAGAGACGAATCCATAGATAATAAATGCTAGGAGGTATGAATGTGGTTCTTCATCTTGATTTTCATTTGCTCAATTCATGTAAAAATCTTAAAAAATAGAGAAAAAAGGCTTTTGATTGGAAAATTGTTTAATATCTTTTAAATCAACTGAAAGGCAGAATCAATAAGTAGTTCACTACTTTACTGACCAATTACTTGTGACTGTTTGGGTAGACTTTTATCTTTGCTTAAGCTTAGTTTGGCAAACTTAAACATTGGTCTTGTTTATTGTAGATTTTTTAATTTATTTATTTTTTTAATAATCTTTGCTAATGGGTAATAATATTTGGTGTGGTGGTTAATGTTACATAGCAAAATACATTTGTAACTGAATAACCTTAGTGAAGCACCTGGAGTACTGTGTGCAGTTCTGGAACCCTCAGCACAGGAAGGACATGGAAGTGTTGGAGCGGGTCCAGAGGAGGGCCACAAAGATGATCAGAGGGCTGGAGCAGCTCTCCTATGAGGACAGGCTGAGGGAGTTGGGGCTCTTCAGCCTGGAGAAGAGAAGGCTTCGAGGGGACCTGATAGTAGCCTTCCAGTATCTGAAGGGGGCCTACAGGAAGGCTGGGGAAGGATTATTTACAAGGTCCTGCAATGACAGGACAAGGGGCAATGGGCTTAAACTGGCAGAGGGGAGATTTAGACTAGATGNAAGCAAGGGCACTAAACAATTGAGTCAACTACCAAGTGATAACAAGTATTGAAGGCTTCGAGCAGACCTTATAGTAGCCTTCCAGTATCTGAAGGGGGCCTACAGGAAGGCTGGGGAAGGATTATTTACAAGGTCCTGCAATGACAGGACAAGGGGCAATGGGTTTAAACTGGCAGAGGGGAGATTTAGACTAGATGTTAGGAGGAAGTTCTTTACAGTAAGGGTGGTGAGGCACTGGAACAGGTTGCCCAGGGAGGTTGTGGATGCTCCCTCCCTGGATGTGTTCAAGGCCAGATTGGATGAGGCCTTGAGTAACCTGTACTAGTGGGAGGTGTCCCTGCCTATGTCAGTTGAAACTAGATGATCCTTGAGGTCTCTTCCAACCTTCCCATTCTATGATTCTATATTATAGTCATTACAGTAGTAATTATCATTCAATAATACATTTTTAATGTTAAAAACATATTCACCAAAGGCATTATTTATTGAAAAGTCCCAGAATTTCTGCAAGCAATAAGTGTCTCTTGCATATTCTTAAAAAAAAAAATAATTATAAATTAGTCCTCAGGCTCTTCTGTTCTATCCACTAAACTTGTGTTAAATGTTGCCACTGATTCATTTTGTTGCAAACTGCTGTGTAATGAGTGTTTTGTTTATTTGTGCAAACCCTGCAATTACAAGGGGCAGTGCCATGAAATATTAAGAGACTTGCCATCTGTTTGTGCAAAAAAGTTAGGTGTGGTTGTAGTCAAGGCTGATTGCTCTGGAGTGGGGATGAAGTTTTTATATTCACATTCCATATGGTATGAGCAAAATACGGCAAAGTGAGTATTTTTAGATTGCATGCACAGGGTGATCCTGGCTTTACTGCAGTCCACATTAGATTTCTTCTCTCAGTGAGTACAGTGTTCAGCTTGTTGTCTTGGGTATTCATTTTCTTTAAGATATTAAATATATTTGCATTTTAGCTACCATTATCACTTTTAACAACTACTCTGCATTTGCAAATTCCAGCACTTCACAGCAGTAGAGCAGAAATTTAGCAAGATAAATTTCAGAAAAAAAAAAGAGCAAATGTATCCAGAGCAAAAACTGCAGGAGTCATAACCATTGGCCACAGTGGCCAGGATGTGTTGAAAAATATTGTTGGGAGTTTGTCTTCAAGTGGAAGAAATTAAAGAAACAAACAAACAAACAAAAAAACAAAAAACAACAAAAAAAAACCCCACAAAAGCAAACCCAAAAACCTCCAAACTTTAAATTATTTACAAGGAAGTTGGGTTTGGTGAGAACATAGAATCATTGAATGGGAAGGTTGGAAGGGACCTCAAGGATTGTAAGTCTTAGGACAGGAGCTGAAAGGGTCCTGCACATGATGATCTATGGGTTTAAACTGGCAGAGGGAAGATTTAAACTGGATGTTAGGAGGAAGTTCTTTCCAGTGAGGGTGGTGAGACACTGGCACAGGTTGCCCAGGGAGGTTGTGGCTGCTCCCTCCCTGGAGGTGTTCTAGGCCAAGCTGGAGGAGGCCTTGAGTGAGCTGTACTAGTGGGAGGTGTCCCTGCCTATGTCAGGAGGTTGGAACTAGCTGATCCTTGAGGTCCCTTCCAACCTTACCATTCTATGATCTATGTGATTACAATTTGTTGCATAAATTGATCCAGCTTCATCTTTAATGTGATTTTTGTACACTCAAATTCCCAGTGAAAACCTCACTCAGACTCTCATTGCTCTGATTGGAAATTTCTGCTGTGTGTCTATCTAAATGTACTTGTGTTTCGTTGTTTGCTCTTGTACCGCCGTCATCCAAACCTTTAACTGTTGTTTTGCTTTCCTGATGGCTGGCCACTGGTGCATTTATAACTAACCTCATGGGTGTTTTTCTAGGTGAAGTAATCATCAGGTTTTGAGCATTGAGCTAGCTTTCATTTTCTGGAGCCACAGCAGAGTGATTCTACTTCCAATCTCTTCTCATCTCTTTCAATAACTGATTAGCTGTAAGACTGCCTCTCTTATTACGTGGATGGTTCATTTTTGGCCAATTTGCCTGCAGCATTTCCTCTGTGCATGATGAAGTACCTAAGTAAAGATCTTTCAAGATCTAGGAAAACCTATCCTTGAATTTTATAATGGACTTGTTGATTGTATTAACAGCTTAACATTTATTCTTCTGAATTTAGATGATGGCACAGTGTCCAGGCAAGAATCTGTTTTGATAGATAACTACAAAATTTGGTACTGAGATTGAATTTTAATTTTACCTAACAGTAATGTGATGTTTTCCTTGCAGTCACAAGGATATTTTTAGAATTTGATCTTATTGGAGTAGGGCCTGTCTCTAACCATGTAGTTTAGCTTACACCCTGTTCATCCCAGTAAAGATGCTGATTCATTCCCACTACTACCATAATAGAAATAATAAGCAGCAATAAGGTGAAATAATGTGAAAATGGAGAGTAGAGGTTTTTAGGCATCACTCATCATTTAGAAATGTTGGCTTTCACATTTAAATTCTGTGCTGACAGTTTACTGAAGGAATGAGGGTAATTTACATTTTAAAGCTTAGTTTACAAAATTGGCTTGGCTCATTAGAGAGTCATGCTTGGGTTCTTATAAATCTGGTCCTTTTGCTTATCCCTTCCTCTGCCCTCTTCACATTTCATCTCTGCATATATGCATAGCATTCCCATCCTTCAATAAAGGAGGAAACTGTTTTTAAGCTCTTCATTACATAGGTACCTTGAAATAGCCTTTCCCTGCAACTTGTGAAAGAGATTTCACAGATTTTTAGACTTATTTGTCAAAATCCATAACTAAGCAACCTACAGGATTGTGGCTGCAGACATACCAAATATATACCCACTTCATTTTCAAAGAGCATAATTGAAAAGTCCATTTAGTCAGGTATATTCCATGCTGACTTCCACATCTTCCTGAAGCTTCCATTCACATCAAAGATTTACATGGGGGGGTTTATCTGCTTTTTCACTCTCCTTCTCTCTCTGTCTCTTTTT
>VWZE01008229.1:60666-113853 GCA_013396675.1 Eubucco bourcierii
TTTTTTTTTTTTTTTAGGTTCAGATTTTACTATATCCAGGCCTATTATTTTTAGAAGAATCTGTGTTGTGATGTTAAGTCCCTTAATTGACATAGCTAGGCTCAAGGGGAGTATAATGGAATAAAATACCACGGGATGAATTTCCATTACTTTGTGAGTGCAGTGCCACTCTGGGACTAAATACGTGAAGGTTGAACAGCCTGGTCTATGCAAGAAGTCACTGATGCTCCTGAGCATAAACTTCAGAGAGTCTCTTCAAGGACTTCTTGTTCTAGGTCATTGAAAGTTTGGGAAAAAAAAAAAAAAAAAAAAAAAAAAAAAAAAAAAAAAGCTATGCCTCAGTCAATTTTAACAGCTCAAATTATCATAGAAGGTTTGAAGGGACCTCAAGGATCACCTAGTTCCAACCCCCTGCCATAGGCAGGGACACCTCCCACTAGTACAGTTCACTCAAGTCCTCCTCCAACCTGGCCTTGAACAGCTCCAGGGACGGAGCAGCCACAACCTCCCTGGGTAACCTGTGCCAGTACCTCACCACCCTCATATATCTTCTGCTCTACATATTCATTTCTACTGTATGTTTAATTTTCCAGTTTTATGATAGCAAACCTTTTGCTTTTATTTATTTGCTGTTTGTAATAGGCCATACTTTTATATGACTTTAATTCACTCCTGGTGTTCCATTAGTTTTTATCTCTGTTGTTACAAAGACACTTTTCTTGGTGTATTTCAGTTACAGCTTTGCAATAGGAAAAGCAAATTTTACTGCAACATCTTGTGGTGATGAACTCTGGAAGTTATTCATTTTATGATCATTTATCTTGCAGGTGCATGAAGAAGAATCATGCTGATTGTTGTAATTCAAATTGGCCTTTATCATTTTCAATTTTTGGTGCAAATGGCATTTAATTATTTTTGTGACTGACTATATCCAGACTTTATTTTTGCTGCAATAACTTTGATTTCCAAGTCTCCCTTTGTTGCCAAATACACAATTTTCTTTTCCTATCTATTCCGTTCCCAGTTGATACAACTGATGTAACTTGATGCAAACAATGAAAAACTAGAGCTGCACCACAATAAAAATAAAACCTAGAGCTACAGCATAGTAATTTTCCTTGTAAAAAATGTTTCAGTTTATTTGTGGATTAAAAATAATTTCTAGAATTAAAATTGGTTAATTATCAAAACGTTTGAAAAGAGTGAAGAAAAGCAAAAGCTGATGGTTACATTGTGAGCCTTGTAATTCAGAAAGTTACTTGTATGAAGTTTTCATAATTTGTATTTTAGGAGAAGTGTGAGGGAGAGAAAGAAGAGAGCTCTACTTTATCTCCAGAAATAAAATAAGTGCCAAAATGTACCACGTATAAAGATGTGCTGGTTTGAGGCTAATTGGAATATTTTAATAGAGAAAATTACACTATAGGCTGTGAAAGGAAAACATCATGATGTCTGCTTGCTGAGATGTTGGGGAAAAATAAAACATTAGATAAGGCAGTCTCAGACTGTCTCTGGGGGCACAGCGTCTCGGGCAGTCTAGCTTCTGGCTCCTCTTTGCAGATGAATCTTCACTAACCACTTTTCTTCTAACCCCCCTGGCCAGTCCTCCAAGCTTACATGTAAGGCAGACCTTGGGGTAAGGTAAGGGGTGGGGAGAAGGTGGAAGGGTGGTTGGGAACCCCTCCTGGGATCTCTGATTTCTGGGAGGGGAGTTGTGTTTCTGTATTACCTTTAACTTGTCTATTTCTGTAACTATTCCTGTATATTGTGTATATGTCTGCTTATACATGGTGCTGAGCTGTAAATAGAGCTTCAGTCCTTAACTTCCAGCCGGCTGAGTTCTAGTCTGGGTCATTTTACAAAGTGTTGGGGGTGGGGAACTCCCAAACCATCACAAAAGGTCTGAAAGAGAGTGGAAAATCAGGAGATTTGGCCTGAGCTCTAACTTTGTTGAAAATGCAGCACAGAAAGGACATGGTAATGAAGCATATAGTGTACCAAGGAGATGCCTTTACTAACATGCTCAGTGCAGTAATTTAAATTTGACTAAGATCTCTAGTTGACTGAAATCTCTAGTGAGAGACGCTAGACCTTCTAATTACACCTTAAGATGAATAGTTCTAATAGGTAATGTTGGCATCATAGCTAAGTGTAGTGAAGCATTTCAGAAGGTTCTTGGGCTAAATGTAAGCAGTAAAAATAAATGAATGTGAAATAAATTTTGTCTTTCGGTGTGTCACTGTGTAGCAGACCCTTGTTGATCCTTCGGGAGCTACATCAGAAGTGACTACTTGGATGAGACTATTATTATGCTAATTTAGCTAATTCAAGGCTCATTGATTAAATATTGCTTTACTGACAATTAATGTGGAAATATGGTCCCACATGTTAGGAGTTATGAAGATTTGTTTGAGAGAGAAAATGGGGAATTAGAAACAACTTTTCATGTTGGATCAGGCTACCCTTGGCACATGTTTCCATTCCGTATTTCTGCAAATTATTTTCCCACAACAATAAAAAGAAACCATTCAGATATTTCTTTTTTTCTTCCCCCCACCCCCCTCATATTGAATATATACCCTGACATTTTTTTGCCAAATATTAAAAACAACTACACTGTTACACTGAAGCAGAGGAACTGGTATATGTTTATGATCTGGGATGTGCCAATCCATTTAGTTATTGTTACCACGAAAATCAGCTGTCTGAATCATGAAAGTATCTGCCACTGACAGAAAAAAAAATACAGGCATAATGTGAATTTCAGAAGAGCTGGCTGTAGACACAATCAGCAAAAACTCATTTAGTCAGAGTAACAGAGAAAGACAAAACAGTGCTTTGTTACCTTCAGTGCTCATGTATCACTTTAATTGGGGAGGCCAGGCAAAGAATACAGGAGGAAATGAAAGCAAAGTGCTAACTGTGAACACTTCTGTGACATATTTAGCCAATCAGATGTCAAAATTCAGCTGTTAAAATCTAACAGTTTACAACCTCTTATGATGACTTTGAGGAAGATTGATAAATTCACTTTACTGACACCTATAGCTAAAGACACTCCAGGTAACAAATCACACAGATGGCATTTCTAGCACCCAGACCTTCTATCATCAGCATTGAAATATGTTATCTTCAGCTTAGCACAGACTCAAGAAAGTTTAAAATGTTTACCAGAGAAGAATCTGTTGAGGAAGAAGAGGTGTGCTCTGTGGAAGGTCGTGGTCTAGCAGGCAGCTTCCAGTCGGTAATGGAGGTCCATTGAATATACGAGAAGCTACCAGGGAATGAGAAAGAACTGCATTTAACAGCAGAATTTAACAGATTTACATTTACCCTATAAAGCAGACGCAGATGTATCTCATCTAGTTCTCTTTACCTGACTTCTATAGGCAAACCTTTAAAAATGAGAGATAAAAAGACAAAAGTGCTGTATCTCATAAGGCTGTGGCAAACACAGTATATGCAATATACTGGTATTGTTTCAAATTTTGAAGAGAACAAATTACTTGCAAAATAGGCACATTTCTCATAAAGTGAATTTTTTTTTCTTCTCTTCATTGACACTTCTATCCCAAGCACCCTTAGTCCCTTCTGAGATGGGGCTTTGAAGGACTCCTGGCTGTAGCTCTTCACTGGAAAACTGACAGTATAAAGAGGATCAGAAATCATTCCAGGAAAGGTGACAAAGCCAGAAACTTGGGCGGTAAGGCAGCAGTATGCTGCATGCCCTTCACTCCAACTTGTAAAGTCCTCTATACAAGTGCTCTCATAATTGCTTGTTTTGTTGCTTTAAAATAGAGTAACCTGGATGGTTACATCTCTACTAGGCTGGTAGAAGCTCGAGTGATCCTTGACTTCTAAGACCTTTTCCTACTCACTTGTAGGAACGGATATGTTAAGCAATAATAACAAAGAAAAAAATCTATCTGCATGTGATATATATCTGACATTTACACTGACCTTTATTTCTTATGCCTAAATAAGTCACTTTTCTTGTCACTGATGCATTTTAGATCTTGGATTTTTGTTGCTGGTCTGATTAGTTACAGGCTTTCCCTGACCCTGGTCCTTCTCGAATCCTTGTGAGATGAATTTTTCTTGAACTCTTCCCAGTTTCTATATGCTTTTTAGAGTTACTTTCAAGCAGTAAGAGCAGTGAGCAGTGCCTGAAAGCTGCTAGGAGCTATTTAAAAGTGCAAAGACATTTTTTTTCTTTTTCCTTTTGTAAATGTCTTTGTTGTTTTTGTGGTGCAGCATAGAGCCTCAAAATTCTGGCACAGCTTATGTCTTAATCCTGTATTTCAGCCCTACTTCCTCTCTTTTTGATTTTCTTTAATTTAATATTTTTGTGGTGATTATACTTGATTGCTTTGGTGAATCCTGATATCTTCTCTCTCCCCCCACCCCTCCTCTCTTTTTGAGGGGCTCAACATGTGTTCTTTTGTGATACGGGAAGATTTTAATTAGTATTTATATGATCATCCGTAATACTTTTGGTGTGTGTGAAGTACACATGGCTTCATTTGAAGAGCTGTATTGCTTCACAGATTTGAGGGATGTCCTTTACTTCTCATTTGTTCTCTGAGGTTATTTTTGGAGTAGGCATTCTAATTTCAAAACTCATAGATAACATTTAACAAGAAATATATTTCAGAAGTAATTTTAATTCCTCTTTTGTAACCATTTGAGAGACCTTTAGAAATATACAGGTTTCTGTTTTCAGAATGCAGAAAATTATTATTATTTTTTTTTGTGATTTTGTGTCTATGTAGCTTCAAAATAGTGCTTAATGGGGGGAAAAATGAGACACTGAGAGGACAATCAGGTTTTCAAAGCTCTTTCAAAGGTGTTTTGATTTAATAGGACATACTATCCAGTCTTGTAAGGCACTTTGAAAAATCACACTGTGCACATGTTGGTAGCTTAATAACCTTTGTAAATCTAATTTTACATCACTTGCTCAGCAAGAGGTAGACTTTAGTTCAGTCTTGTATTTGGAGATCAAAAAACCTAGATTCAAACTTGATTTAAATTTTACCTGGTGTATGGCTTTGGTGAAGTCATTTTATCTCTGTTTCTTCTTCCATCTTTTGCTCATCTTATTTATGTAATTGATTTTCTTTTGAAACACCCTACTGCATTGCATCAGTTGGTTCCATCAGTTCTATCATAATTAATCAGGATGTTACAATCAGTATGAGTTTCTCATATCTTCTTTATGTCCACCATGAAAATAGGGATGTTGATGTAGAGCCTGTCTGAAAGTGCTTCTATTGCTTGTGTTTCCGTACTCCACAGGTGCAGCAGGGCTTGCACATGCATTCAGAGCCCATGGGGATGCTCTGCCAGGATGGCAGGACTTTAGAGCAATTACTGGCTACCCACCCTGACATGCCCTGCTACATGCAGTGTGGTATAGGCTTCTTACATAAAAGAAATGATAGTTTGTGGTAATGCCAGTCTCTTCTATTCTCTGCACCCTGTTCCTTTGTTCACTGTGACTTCTGCATGACCAACCAGTTAAACCCAGTTTTCTACTGTGCAACCTGACTGTGCAGATTCTAATGCCCCTAGACAGTGACATTTATCAGATTTTATCAGGGGTGAATCTAGGGCATAAAGTGGACTTAAGCTTTGAAAAACTGATAGTTACTAGAATTTGATCTTGTCTATAAAACAACATATTATAATAATAATAAATATATCTGGAGTACTGTGTGCAGTTCTGGAACCCCCAGCACAGGAAGGACATGGAACTGTTAGAGCGGGTTCAGAGGAGGCCACAAAGATGATCAGAGGGCTGCAGCAGCTCTGCTATGAGGACAGGCTGAGAGAGTTGGGGCTCTGCAGCCTGAAGAAGAAAAGGCTTTGAGGGGACCTTAGAGTAACCTTCCAGTATCTGAAGGGGGCCTACAGGAAGGCTGGACAGGGACTATTGACAAGGTCTTGTAATGACAGGACAAGGAGCAATGGGTTTGAACTGGCAGAGGGGAGATTTAGACTGGATGTTAGGAGGAAGTTCTTTGCAGTGAGGGTGTTGAGACACTGGCACAAGTTGCCCAGGGAGGTTGTGGCTGCTTCCTCCCTGGAGGTGTTCAAGGCCAGGTTGGAGGAGGCCTTGAGTGAGCTGTACTAGTGGGAGGTGTCCCTGCCTATGTCAGGGGGTTGGAACTAGATAATCCTTGAGTTCCCTTCCAACCTTACCATTCTATGATTCTATGATTATATTCTGTGAGTATGAAAAGGAATCTGGCATGTGCTAAGAATTACATCTTAAAAATATTCAAATGTTAAAAAGGAAATACTTTTTAAAATAGTAGTCACAAGAAATCACAAGAGTAAGTCTTGTCTACTTCAAACTGACAGTTAAAAATGACATTTAGTGCTTGATGACCAATTTTGATTTTAATGTTTAAAAAGTACCTTCAGGAAAAGTGGTGAAAAGTCTGAGTGATGCATTCTGTGAGTATTTGTTTCTGTTGTCTCACAAGAAAGACTCTAAAAGATCCCACATTATTTATTTTATTTTTTAATGAGCTGAAACCATCGAAATAATTTTTGAAACTGGATTTAGTGCAGTCCTGTAGAAAAGGCCAAGTTCATCCAGGTCTAAGCTTTCCATGAGTATATTTTTAGTGCACTGATTTCTCTGAAATTCATGACATCATTCTCTATATTTACTCTTTTGTTGTTGTTTTTGTTTTCCTGTTCTATTGTATTGTTTACATGAAAAGTACCATTTAAATGCCCACAGCATATAAAAATGTTCAGGATATAAATTCTGCAAGAAAACAGCCTTTTTAGAAATGTTGTAATTCAGAGACACACAACTGTGGAAGAAAATACATTTGCTGTGACACTAATAGCATTACAGTGTATACATTCAATTAGATAGTGAATTCATAACTGCTTAGCTTAGTGCTGTGGAGAAATTTAATATATTAAAATAAAAATATTAAATATGTAGTATTTTAGCTTCATTTTGCATCAATGAACATATTTCAGTGATGGCATCTTTGAGGCGTGTTCTCTAAAGTGAACTGCAAATCAAATGCCCTGCTCATGCTACGAGACAGACTGTGAGATTGCCATGGCTTACAGGATAGAGAACCTGGAAATCTCCAAATACTGTTAGCACTAGTTGAATCAATTAAGATTTGTTTTCCTACTCACTTTGCTTTTCTGGGTGGCCAGTGCCAGATTTTTCAGAATGGACAATTTCTGATGTTCTCTTAAGCCAACAGGAGATGCAGGTACAATGTGTTTTGGGAGGCTGGTCTTTACTGAAAGTAAAATGGGAAAGACAAATGTTGTGCTTCCCACTTCAGGGGAAGGATGAACAGTAGACATTCACAAGAGAAAAAAAGAAACTAAAAATAAAACACAAATGAAATAACATGGAGATGACTTATGGTAACATATAAACAAATAGTTCTGTTGAAAGGCTCAGATGTAACTTCACCTTTGAAAAGATAGATTCCCATTAGTAAAATGTTTGTAAACTATGAAAAATGAGTTTGCATTTTTGTTTCTCCTCTTTTGTCTGTTCTGTCTCCCAGGAATAAAAGATTTGTTAAACTTGACAAATGTATTTAAGAATGTTCCTGTGGCAGCTGCAGATGAGGAGGATGTAGCTGCAGGCACTAGTCAGAACTGCATTTGGAGGGCATGAGAGAGCTCATGCCACCAATGTACTACCAGATGCCTCTGGTTAGACCATGGGACAGCAGCCAGGTTGGTTTTGTAGAGTATTCCTGAGTTTGACTCATCTTAGGAAAGGCCTTCAATGAAAGGTTAACACTATTCATCATCTCCTCTTTCCTCAACATTACCTTTTCTATTACTTCACTCTTATGGTTTATCATTCCACTTCTTGAGCTCCTTCCACTCTCCTAAAAGACCTAGTTTTGCTTCACACATAAATCTGAGCACAATTAATTTAATTAAACATATTCTATATTGTCGTTATAGTGATGTGTGTTCTTGTTATCAAGATTTAGATGAGTCACTCTGGTTTGTTTTGCTCCTACTTCCCCAATGAAGAGTTCCATAACAGCATGAGTGGATAAATTAAATCTTTCTTCCAAGTCTAGTAGGGCAAGGAATTTACATTCAAACTATCACTAGGGTTTTTTTTGCTTAATTAGGCTTAAGTTCCAGGAAAAAAAAAAAAAATCCTATAAAGTGTACCAGCTATATTTATTCCTTGATATTTACTCAAAAAAACTTTGCAATGTTACACTTAAAAAATCAGAATATTGACATTGATATTGACCTCTCAGTGTACTTTGAGACTAATAATCAAAAATATTGAGACCATTACCTTTAAAACTAGTGAGAAAAGTTTGTTTGTAGTATTAAATCCCTCTGCCTTTTCACAAAACCTCTATAAATGCATCTACAAAGCCTTATATCTGATGTGATTAAAGAACATGAAGAGACTCATACCTAATGAAGAATTCATCCTTTGTCATTCTTTTGGGACATAGAAGTCTTGGATTTCTTTACATTTTTGTTTAATTAATGCATAGCTGTGCTATGAAAACAAGAAGTATAAAATCACTGCAGGGTATTTCTGGGATTGAAGAGTAAGTCAGTGAAGTCATTGCTAAAGTTTGTCATGCTTCTGCCTAACTAGGAGGTGCAGAGCAGCTGTATTTTGATCTGTCATTGCAAAATATATGCTGCTATCTAGGAAAACACTGCTTGACGGTAGCTTGGGGAATGCCATAGAATGGTAAGGTTGGAAGGGACCTCAAAGATCATCTAGTTCCAACCCCCTGACATAGGCAGGGACACCTCCCACTAGTACTGCTCACTCAAGGCCTCATCCAACCTGACCTTGAACACCTCCAGGGAGGGAGCAGCCACAACCTCCCTGGGCAACCTGTGCCAGTGCCTCACCACCCTCACTGCAAAGAACTTCCTCCTGACATCCAGTCTAAATCTCCCCTCTGCCAGTTTAAACACATTGCCCCTTGTCCTGTCATTCCAACACCTTGTCAACAGTCCCTCCCCAGCCTTCCTGTAGGCCCCCTTCAGATACTGGAAGGCTACTACAAGGTCTCCTGGAAGCCTTCTCTTCTCCAGGCTGAAGAACCCCAACTCTTGTATCCTGTCCTCATAGGAGAGCTGCTGCAACCCTCTGATCATCTTCGTGGCCCTCCTCTGGACCTGCTCCAACACTTCCATGTCCTTCCTGTGCTGGGGGCTCCAGAACTGCACACAGGACAAGAGCAGGGCAAGGGAGGGGATTCTACCCCTTTGCTCTGGCCACGCTGTTCTTGATGCAGCTCAACACTTGATTGCTGTCTGGGCTACATGCCCATACTGCAGGTTCATGTTGAGCTTTTCATCAACCCAGACCCCCTGTTCTGCTCACACAAGCTTCATCTTTCAGTTGAGTGTCCTCTTCTTAATTTGAATATCAGTGATTCCGACTTTGTGAGTAGAACTAGATAACAAGACAACTGTAGAAATCGTCTGATACAGTAAAAACCATTGCTTAATTTGGAGAATTCACTAAAGTAAGTAGTATTTTCATCCTATCTTGTATATGCAAACAGAACCCTACACTGGCTCTGAAAGAACTTAAAGGAAATTAAAGAACTGATAAAATAATCAAATTATTTGAACTATTGGTTTGGAATCTTTTCCTACAGTTCATTCCTACAGTATTGCTTTCTTCAGTTTGTAGTATATTTACAGTCACAGTCTATATATTATCCGACTTACCATGGTTTACAGAGAAATTGTAAGCATTCAAGGAAGGTTCAGTTGTTGCTTTAATTAGTTTTCTTGGTGAAATCTACAGAGACCTGAAATTCTCTACAGGTTTTATAGAGATTAATATTTTGAAATTAAATCTTTATTTTCTGTGATACCAACTTCAGCATTTTAGTGTGGTAGGGTGCACACATATGTTTTCATGATAGGGTCTTGAGTGAGCTGTACTAGTGGGAGGTGTCCCTGCCTATGGTAGGGGGTTGGAACTAGATGATCCTCGAGGTCC
Organism: Eubucco bourcierii; assembly: GCA_013396675.1. NCBI lineage: Eukaryota > Metazoa > Chordata > Aves > Piciformes > Ramphastidae > Eubucco > Eubucco bourcierii. The sequence continues at coordinate 70,679 of VWZE01008229.1, forward strand.
CTTCAAACCTTACCATTCTATGATTTTGTGATTCTGTTTGTACCACAATAGTAGTATGAAACTGCTTGCTTACTTTAGCCAACTACATTTTGGTTGTTTTAATTAGAATTACTGCCTAAGATAATTCCTGGTTTTGCATAAGCCCATAGCAACCTGGATGACTATGTTGTGCTTTTCTATGAATTACATCACTCTTCAAATTACTTCTTTCTGAAGAAGGGCATGAGACAACTAGAATTAGAAGGCTGATTAAAAAGTAAGGTTATATTTTGCAGCTGTCCAAGAAAAGAAATGGAGTTGAGTCTAGAAACAAAGTGTGGACTTCCTCCTGAAAAACCGATGATTACAAAGACCTAGAAGGAATTCGAAACACTCTTTGCATTTCTAAATCCAACGGCTTTTCAAACATTGAATAGATCCTTGTTAAGAGAAGAATGAACCAGAAGACCTACAGAGGTTGTGTAATATATAAAATATTTAACAGCTAAGATAAAAGAAAATATGCACTCCAGAAGCTCTCTAGTGCTCTGTGTTTTCTCCCAGCAGCATTTTTCCAACAAAACATGTCAGAGATAAAACATCTCTAATAAAGACAGAGTCCTGTTTTAAAATAAAAGGCAAGACACTGCTTCTTCACCTCTGGTTTTCATCAAGCATGAAACGTGCAGAGGAATACAATGATACCTGTAATAACCAGGCTGTCAGAAGTCTGCGTAATGAACTTTTGGTGTCTTCATATTGCAATGATCCTTTCAGACTGGAACTGCTTACATTTCATTTGTGAAAGTATTGCGAGATGGCATGTTAATGTAAGGCTACATCACTTATTGCTAGATAAGAAACCAATACAATTAGAGTAATAAACTGTATATTTTGTTAAGAATCAGAATCTAATTTTTTTAATGGGTGCATTAGCAAGATAAAACATCTGTAAGATGCTCATAGGAGTACTTAGAATGGCTAATTAATCCCTTCCCACCTAGGCTCTAACTCTGCATGTGAGACTAAATCCTCCCATTGCAGGTAGCTGTGTCATGTTTTGCCATCATCTATACCACCTTACTGAGGTAATCGATACCCTTTCAGCACATAGTTGGAGACAGAATTATGCATACTTATTAAAAACGGCATATTTTTGGTTTGTATCCTCTTCCTCCATCTATTCTGGCGTGATATAAAAGTTAGCTAATGTTTTATTCATGTTCATAAACCAGGAAAATTTAATTGTAATTAATTTCTCTGTGTCTAAATTATTGCTTTTTTAAAGTTCCTTTAGATAATTGACTCAAATTTTTGCTAAAACTTTTCACTATAAAGAGAATTTCTTCCCTACTTCTCAATGCTCCAGAGATGGACAATATTTTTTTTCTTTACCAGGAAACCGTCTGCATAAAAGGCCCACAAGTTCACTGTCACTCCACATCCAAAAACTGATGATATAAAAAGTATTCTCAATAATAATTCTAATCAAGTTAGGAGTTAATAAACTCAGCAGTTGTCTGCACCTACAGATCATAAAATAGTAGATTGCAATTGTAGATTGCAATTGTATTGGAAGGGACCTTTAAAGGACATCTAGTCCTGGGCTGCATCAAGAGCAGTGTGGGCAGCAGGGCAAGGGAGGGGATTCTACCCCTTTTCTCTACTCTCGTCAGACCCCATCTGGAGTGCTGTGTGCAGTTCTGGGGCCCCCAGAACAGGAAGGACATGGAACTGTTAGAGCGGGTCCAGAGGAGGCCACGAAGATGATCAGAGGGTTGCAGCAGCTCTGCTATGAGGACAGACTGAGAGAGTTGGGGTTCTGCAGCCTGGAGAAGAGAAGGCTTCCAGGAGACCTTAGAGTAGCCTTCCAATATCCAAAGGGGGCCTACAGGAAGGCTGGGGAGGGACTATCTACAAGGTCTTGTAATGACAAGACAAGGGGGAATGGGTTTAAACTGGCAGAGGGGAGATTTAGACTGGATGTTAGGAGGAAGTTCTTTGCAGTGAGGGTGGTGAGGCACTGGCACAGGTTGCCCAGGGAGGTTGAGGCTGCTCCCTCCCTGGAGGTGTTGAAGGCCAGGTTTGAGGAGGCCTTGAGTGAGCTGTAGTAGTGGGAGGTGTCCCTGCCTATGTCAGGGGGTTGGAACTAGATGATCTTTGAGGTCCCTTCCAACCTTACCATTCTATGATAATACCCCTCACAGTAAGGCAGGACATCTTCAACTCCATTAGGTTGCTCAGAGCCCTGTCAAGACTGAACTTGAAAGTCTTCAGGGATTGCCTCAAAATGATACCTCAAAACTACTGATCCCACAGATGATGAAACCTCTAAATGACACTGGGGCAGTAATGCTGCAGCAGTGTTTGGTAATGTTGCAGGGCTGCTTGCACGGGTGTGACTGAACCAGGGCCATGTCCCTTTTCTCTGCCTTGGTCACCTTTTGCTAGTCTGTTCTTGCTGCTGGGTTGGGATTGCTCTGTTGGGTAGAGAGGTGGAATTAATTGCCCCTGGGGCCAGAAAGCAGCCAGCAGCTTTCTGCCCTCCCTTACACGGGGCTTCCTGAGGTGCCTCCACGGGCGCAGGGGCTCAGCTGTGCTCTGTGGCAGAGCCGGAACTGGCTGGAACTGGCTGGAACTGGCACAAACCAGCACAGGGGAGCCCTGACCTCGCCTCACAAAGACCTCTGCAACGCCTGCTGCCCACACCTGCGTTCAGCCCTCAGTGTGCACCCCTGAGCACAGGGATCTTCTGTTCTTGGAGCTGCTTTGTCACACACAGAAACAAGTGGCTTGGTTTTATTTTATGTGCTGGGAGGAGCTGAGTGTGAGGAACGCCTAGAAGAGGATTTGCTGAATCATCTGGAAAGATTTGGTGAGAGACATTCAGCAAGTACCTGAAATTAAAATTGTGAGGGTAGGCCTTGGCTAAAGTACCTGTATTAGACTTTGGATTTAGTTGAGTACTAAAAGCAGAGATTTGCGTATGTAAAACCTTAAAGTGATGATGTAATATGGTGAGGCTGCTGCCTGGCTGGCTGGAACTGAACCCAGGCATTGATATGCAGGGAAGGAAGGTGGCTATCCAGAACTGTTCTCTGAAAACAGTAAATGAGTGAAAACAACCATTTCATGAAGAGAAACATTTTACAATAAGTAATGCCAAGAACTAGACTGGTTAGCTTTACCTGTAAATGTTGTTGCTACTGCAGAGTAGAAGGGAAGCAAGACTCTATAAAATGAAGCACAGTGCAGCTTTGGATAAGTTTATTAAACTTCTGGTAGTATCATATTTGGAGTGACAAGAAAGGTCTTTGCTTGAGTGGAAGGGAATCAAGACTATAAAATACAGCACAGTGCAGTTTTGAATACGTTTATTAAACTCCTGGTAATATATTTGGAGTGACAAGAAAGATCTTTGCTTCAGATATGGTGAGGGATGTTGGATGGAAAGTCAAGTTATTTCTTTTGAGATGGGAGAGTATTGAGTAAAAATTTGTCTAGACAAGTTAAAATCTGTAACAGACTACAGTTTTCAGTTTTACTTTCTCCTCTTTTGTTGGTGTACTTAATTTTATAAGTGTTTCCAAACTATATTAGAAGCAATAGCTACAGTCTGATTTGCATCCTCTCATGGAGACTTGTTGCAAGCTTGTGATAGTGTGGGAGTTCCCTGCCACCCCCCACCCCTCCTCCCCCAACCCCTCACTTTGTAAAATCACCCAGACTAGACTCAGCCAGCTGGAAGTTAAGGACGAAAGTTCTATTTACAGCTTAGCACAATTTACAAGCAGATATATACACAATATACAGGAATATTTACAGAAATAGACAAGTTAAAGGTAATACAGAAACACAACTCCCCTCCCAGAAATCAGAGTCCCAAGCAGGGGCTCCCAACCAACCTTCCACCTTCTTCCCACCTTCTCTACCTTACCCCAGGGTTTGCCTTATGTGCAAAGTGAATTTGGAGGATCGGCCAGGGACTTTAGAAGAGTGGTTAGTTAGGTTACTCATCAGAGAGAAGAAGACGCATTGGCTCCCAGAGAGAGAGACCGAGAGGCTGTTCAACCCTGTGTGTCTTATCTGTGTTTTTTGTTCTTGTTCTTATCTCAGCAAGCCTATGAGTGAAGTAGACATCACCATTGTTTGCTTTTCACAACCAATAATATAATTTTCTCCATTAAAATATTCCAATTAACCTCAAACCAGCACAGAGCTGTATCAGTGTTTCCAAACTATATTAGAAGCAAAAGCTACAGTCTGGGCTGCATCCTCTCATGGAGACTTGTGTTGCGAGGTCTAACACTTCTCACAAACTCCTGATTGTTCTTTGTAGTTTGCATGTGACTTTTTTTTATAAAATGGAGCTGAGATTTAAACTCATTTCTCAAAAAATGGTTACTTAGATTATGATGAACATAACTTCATCGTTATGAACACAATTCCATAACTTCTAAGCTGGAAGATTGAAAGCACAGTCAATCTCATCAAGTTTCCATATCATAAATAGCGACAGAGCTCTGCAGAATTTTTATTTTCCTTTTTACCAGTTTGTCCAAATCTGTCTTTATGCTTACCACTTTTCCTTAGAGTTATGCTGTCATAAGCAGGTAGGAACTTAGATATTTTATAAATGTTCCGTTACAATCTCTTGCTATCCAAAGAATGAATGCTGTATCTTTCATATGTCAGTCAAGTTTTACATTAAAACCAGATAGGTTTTCCTGCCTGCTACCTTTATTGTGTGTCTCTTCTGATAGTTAGACACAATTCAATTTTCTACAGCCTGTTCAAACTTTTTTTTTTTAATTATTTTTTTGATGCCAATATTGTCTGTTACTTGGATGCTTCTTTCTCTTACATGTGTTGGGGTATTTTAAGTAACACCATATTTTTGTTGCTGATTTGTTCCATCTTTGATTTGTGGTTTTGGTTTTTTGTTTGTTTTGAGGGGAGTTAAGCTTTAAGGATTTTTTTGCATATATTTATTTTATTATTTGTTGTATAAGACAAGATATAAGACAACTTTCACAAATCAATCATGGAAAGCTGGATGGTCATATTTCGGTGTACAAGATTTTGTTTTGAAAACAATGTAGAAGAGTGGGTTTAGAAAAGGAACTAGTGGGTTAACCCTTGATGCTCATGACAAGCATAGAAGTTATTGCACAAAAATTAATAAAATAAAGTTCTCTGTCATCTTAATAAAATGAAGCAAAGATTTTGTAACTGTTCCTGCAGACCTATCATTCCAACTTTTTTTGACCACTTGATCTCAGAAACAGTGGACTTGGCAAAGATAAAGTAAATCTATTTCAGACATTAATAAGAATCTTCTCTCTTCTCCCTTAATCTATGCAAGTCTGGGGAAAAAAAAGCCTAGTGTTATATCAGCCTTTTCTTTAGATGACTTATAATTTTGATAAAGTAGCTGAAGTACATTTTTAAATTTAGCAAAGCCTTTGTTCTTCTCAGTGAGCAATATAGTCACTTAATATTGAGAGATAGATTAAGAACAAATTATCTCGAATTTGAAAATGAATTTGCTGGGAATTTCACAGAAAAATATTGCTGCTCTTCTATTTCCCAAAGCAATTAACATAGTTTTGATGAGTCAACATTTACTAAGATAAAATGTCCAGTTCTGGAGCTCTTGGCACAGGGAAGACATGATAGATCTGTTGGAGCAATTCCAGAGCAGGCTACAAAAATCCCAGGGCTGGAACCCTGCTTTTGTAAGGACAGACTGCGAGAGTTGGGGTTGTTCAGCCTGGAGAAGGCTTCAGGGAGAACTTGTTGCAGGCTTTCGGTACTTAAAGGGGCCAATAAGGATGATAAAGACTGACTTTTTAATAGATTCTGTTCCAACAGGACAAGGGATTATGGTTTTGAACTAAAAAAGGGGAGATTTAGACCAGAGAAAATGAAGGAAATGTTTAAGTTGAGAGCACTTAAACGTTGACATAGATTGCCCAGAGAGGTGCTAGATACCTCATCCCTGGAATCATTCCAGGTCAGGTTGAATGGGGCTCTGAGCAGCCTGCTCCATTGACGATATCCTTGCACACTACAGACCAGTTGGGTTAGGTGGCCTTTAAAGGTCCCTTCCAACCCACATTATTCTACGATTCCTTTTGTCAGCAGTTTCCAACCATATCTGAAACTTCATCAAACTTTAATGTAGTTCAGTAATAAGACTTCATTTTCCTTCTTCGTGCCCATCACATTGTATGCAGTTCTAAAACTACTCTGTTTACTTTCAAGTAGCATTACATAAGCCCTGGATATCTGAGGGATATGTTCCTCCATGAACCAATGTGCCAATACCACATAAAGCAGTTATCTCCACATCAGAGTGTTAGTTTACTTTTAAGCTGTACTTATCTAGCAAAAAAATAGGTATGGGAAAGGCTTGCAAGAATGGTTGCTAGAGAACTGAAGATAAATTGGACCGTGACACTATTTACAGTGAGTAAGTAGTGAGTAGATAGTTTGCTCATAACAAATACTCCTACTCACAGACAGTACACTGAAAGAAAAGGAAAAAAAAAGTGGAATATGTTTATAAGCATAACAAAATACAGAGAGATGTGATAATCAGCTACCCATCTCAATAAGGAATTTGAATTCTGACCTAATTCTTTCCTGGTAGGACTTTTTACCAACTTACAAGTAGCGTACAGGTATAAGACATAGCAATGAAGAATAAATTAACAGAATAAACAAAATGCTCAGAGATTTCTGGACAGTGCTGCTACCACTTTCTCAGGGAAAGACTGGGAGAAAGTGATATTAACATCTGTGCTCAAATTCATTTTCTGGCTGGCTTAACTCTGCTAAAGAGCCAAGTCCAGGGATGTGTAGGATAGGTGAAAATAAAAGCTGTGTAGCTGATAAGTTTCTTGCTGTATTTCACTGATGTCTTGGTGAGGAGAGGGAAGTGCAGGTGTAGCATATAGTTATAATCTAAACTGACATTTTCTATTATCTAGGAAGTTTTGATATAGCTTGTCCTAATGACTTATTAATTTTTGGTAACTCAGTGTGCCTGTCCATTGCAAGTGAACTGTGGGGTTAAGATATACAACACAATCTTTCTCTCCAGTCTTTGCATGTAAGGGAAGTCCAAACAAAGTGTCAGCTGCATACGTTGGTATTATGATCTACAGGGGATGTGAGTGGATGCATGCATATGTGCTAGTTTATGTAAGTCTGTTTATGCTTTTCTGTCCTTTCATAACATATTAGAAAAGCTGGAGAACTGTTAAAATTACCTAACATAATGCTTCATCATTGAGAAAATGTATTTAATGCATCTAATGCATTGTTTTCTTTTGTGGGTTTGTGGGATTTGATTAGTTTATTTATTTGTTCATGTTGTAGGTTTTCTGTTTTGCTTTTATTTTTTTTTTTAAAGAGTCTGTAAGTGACCATTAGGTGATGCATCAGTTATGCTGTAGAACTCTCTATGTGTCCACTCTAAACATGCTTAGAAAAAGACAAATTCTAACCAAATATTTACATGATTAGTACCAAATTTACAGTGGGTCTTTTTTTCTTACACTCTAGTCAATCCATTTTTCAGAGAATATGGCATTTTCAAGCTGTCAAGGGATATCTTAACTGGAGTTTTGTATCCTTTACTTAGATTAAAACACTGCTCTGAGCCTAGTCTGAAAGAATGGACTGCAAATTGTATCCTTGGAAGGGTCTGGTTACAGCAACATTGATCTAAGCCATTTTCAATTGCTCTTTGCTTACTGTGATAGTGAACTAATGAATTTACTCCTCTCTCTTTGTTCATACAGCTTGAAGTTGAGGTCACAGATATAAGTGGGAAAACCATCGATGGTCCAGTCCGCCTGGATGTTTCTGTTATTGATCAAAATGACAACAGACCGATGTTCAAAGAAGGCCCCTATGTTGGTCATGTAATGGAGGGATCCCCCACAGGTAAGTAGATGCTGATCATGTTTCTATAAATAATACCTGAACAATTTCGTTACTGATAAATGCGTTATTATAATGTTGTACAACTTTTCTTCCTGGTTTTGTGGCTCACTGAATATTTCTTCCTAATAAAGAGGTGAGAACAGCCCTTTAAGACAGCTGGCAATGATTTCTGAAAAACAGCCAAGTCTATACAGGATAAAAAAAGAAGAGAATTTAAAAAAAGTAAAATAGCATAGTTTGGAATGAAAACCTCGATTTAAGTTTACCTTTTTTTATTCATATCTGGAATCGATGAAGACAAGCCCTAGGATATGATTAAGATTCAGACCAAATAATGTGTACAATTTCTGTTCAGAGTGGGAATTCTACCTTTTTCCCTGGAAGGTTAGCTTCTGTAGGGGTCAGATTTATTTTTATATAGTATAAGGCTAGATAAATAATAGGAATAAATGGAAATAATTTTATGAATATGCTACCATCATAGAGAAGAGTAAAATACTGAACAATATTACTTGTGTTAATGTAGGTACAACACAACGCAAAATAAAAACATGTTTTGAGTATTAAAGTAATGAAAATATTCTGATTAAATTAATTGCTGATTTTGCCCAGCGATGAAGTTCTATAGGATGCTGTTCCGAATTTCAGTTTGGGTGCAACCATCCTAGACAAACTCTACTTGCAGATGAAGGCACTCAGCATTCATTTTCTTCAACTGTTGTCCTCAGCTGTAGTGCAGCCCACTTGTGAGCTATTAAAGAGCTGTTGCATTCCACTCCATAGGTATCTACATGGTACTCATACGTGGTCATTATATGATCAGGTTATCTATGGATTAACTTGTATCCTGGTGATATAACCCAGTAAAATCTCCAGTTAATATCAGCAGAGCGAAGGTGATTTTCCTGAGATGAGAGCTGTGAATTATTTAAGTGTATGTCTTTGTATACATTATTTAACACAAGGCCTTGTCCTCCTTATACACTTGAAGCTATGAGTATAGACAATTTCTGGCTGTACAGGCATACTGAAATATTTTGAAATGAAAGTGGAATCAAATATATGGCATTTCTATGAATATTTAATATTAATTGAAGCTTAATGTGGTGGCATGTGCTTTGTTTACTCTGAACAAGGAAAGCCGTTACCTTTCACTTCCTTGTATTACATATTGATAGGGCTAGAAATTATTCTTTGTCCTTATTTTATTATTTATGTAGTTTCTAGAAATCCTGCAACATTTTAAGTCAGTTTTGCATGATCACATATGGCTGATGTTGTTTGCCACTGAAAAGCCATGGGGGTGAAATGCATTATGAGAGATTAAAAGGATTTTTCAGGTAAATGTTCATTTACCTTACTTGTGATAAATGTGTCATGAACCAGTTGATGGTCTTTCCCTTCGACCAAAAAATGTCTTTTGTACCTGTAAGTATGGCTGCAAGGAAAACACTAGCTCTTCTTTTGTTCTAGGTCTCTAGCACACTCTGAGTTTATTTCAGCTATAGATTGCTTATTCAGAGTTCAAAAGAAACTTCCTTAGACTGCCCCACTTCACATTTCCCCTCTTGTAACAAGAGACTTGTAATTGAGAATATATTGTCAACAAATGTCAGGAATTTCTTTGCACAATCAGTCAATAGTGTGTAGCAGAGTGTGACTCTCTAATTGGATCAAGAGACCAACCTTACTACATTTTCATTTCAACTACAGCATCTTCAGATTATGTTCACTTAGATACACATTCCTAGACCACTGAGTAGGATGGTGTTAGTACATTCACAGTCCCTTAATCTTTTTATTTCACTAAAAGGAAACTGTGCCAAACGGCACAAACTTAACACTCTTTAAGCTTTAATCCTACTGGTAATATATGAGCTTTGGATATGAGCTGAGAGTTCCTGCAAGTTTTTTAGTGGTCTCACCTCTTTCCACCAAAGTAGAGGTATAACCTCTTATGTATCATATGTCCTTCATAAACAACATTTAATGTAATATTTAGATTTGTTAATTCCACGTTATTATACAATATTTAACTGTTACCTGCTATATGATCTTTCTGTATTCAAACTCTCTATCCAGTTCCTTTTCTCTGCCAATGATTTTTTAAAATTTGTTTTATTTTAAACTGGCAGTTTTGCTGAACTAGAAAATTGTTTGCCTTCCCTTTTTCCACTCCTCATATTGAAGATTATGCTTCTTATTCAGTAGACATGTTTCTCAATCCAATTTGCAGTGAATTATTCTATAATTGTTTTCATCCATTTTCTGTTGCTCCACTTGGGTGTTTACGCTTGTAGCATTCAGCATTTTGATTGTCTTCCTTGTTAGTCCAAAGTTTGAATAATTTTTCTCAGCTTTATCTTTTTCTTATCCTCTCCCTCCTTCCCCCCAGGTATTCATCCTATTAAACTTCATAACCTCATTTTCCTGGTGTCAAGAACATCAATACTTGCAAAATTATTTTGTGCAAGGTGAACCTGTAGAATCAGCGTTAGCTAGAATCTGTCGTAAGTCTCTATGCAGGTGACATCCAGTCAACCGGGATTTCATGTTGTTTTCCATAGTTCTTCAAATTTTGTATCATATATCTTAAAATTATTCATCAGATTGTACTGTTTTACTGCTCCAAATCAATAGTTACATTGCACATCCTGATAGAAATTTCAATGTGGCTGCGTTTGCATGTATGATTCCTTCTTTTTGTATCACAATTGTATTGCATTTCTTCTTTGAAGTTCCAAAAGTAAGGCTTTGTATTATGTGCAAAACATCACAGCCACTTTCATTCAAGCTCTGAATCAAACCTGTTCACTGTTCAACCAATAGTCTTCTGCTGAAATGCAAAGAATCCTCATATTGGTATTTTGTCTTTACCTTTGCCATAACTAGACCAATGGGTAAATGTCCATGGATTACAAAACTCAGTGAGAAGAGATACAGGGAAAAATACAGATATACTGGACTACAAAACTTGCCTTGAGGCTTTGTTAAGGGATTTGGATGATATTATTATTTCACTTGAAATGATTTATTGCTGGGTTTCTGTGTGTTTTCCTATGAGGCCAAAATTTTAGTAGACACAAGCTCAGTGGAATTTTCTAATGACTTTCCACTTACCGACTCTAAAATTACCCTTTCCTAACATCTATTTTGAATCTCCCCTCTTCCAGTTTAAATCAATTACCTCTCGTCCTGTCATTACAATTTATACTGTACTTGATACTACTGTGACATATGTTCCAACTATTTCTTGTTATCCAAAATGACTTTTTTCCAGCTCTTTAATTAGGGAAAGTCATAGAAGTCACAGCGAAATGTTGTGACAATCACCTTTTATGGACTCGCCTTTCTGTACCATTTGAGACAGGTACAAGTAGGAAAACAACCAAAGCAAAACATGGAGATGTTGTGTAATTTTGAGTTTATTCAATCTGCTTATGAAATAATTAAATAACTTTGTGTGTGTGTGTGTGTATAGGATGTGTTTTAGTGGTGTTTTCTGTCTTACTTAGACCATTCACCTCTTTTAAGAGTGTGGTTTTTTTAACTCATGTTAAACATCACTGGTTACTTGGACATTTACAATTTGTGTGTTAATGCTTTACTAAAGAGGCAAATAAGTGGCCATAATTACTGAGAATATAAACTTGCATATGCATTACCTGAATAAATATTCATTTGGATTTCAAACTAGAACTTGCCACAGATTGTAATTAACAATAAAAATATGTGAACAGTAGGTGATAAATATTTCTTTCCAGTTATATCTTTCCTGGAGAAATTCTGTGATATAGTTACAGTTACTTAGTTGTGTGCATGAAAAATAGTTATCTCCCTGGAAATAGCCTAGAGTCAAATTTTAACAGAAGTACACTCAAAGGTATGCTTAAGGTGACCGTGGAAGTTTTCAGACTTCTGTTAGAAAGTCTTTTCCTGGACAAACGGCAAACTTGGAGGACATACATTTATTTATTTATTTATTTGTTTGTTTGTTTATTTATTTATTTATTTATTCATTTATTTATTAGAAGGTGAGTAGAAAAATAGTTTGTATTTTTTTCTTTTAATTATATATTTATAAAGTCTCTAATTTCTCTATGTGACTAAACTCAACACCTATGTACCAGGGAATTAATTTCTGAGTCTGATTCAGTGCCACTTAAAGCAGTTTTTCTACTTTCTGTAATGATGTTTGTGTTAACTGTACTGCTGATTTCTCACCTTTGTATTTTCTAAGTTATGGACTGATATATTTTCTGTAGATCTCTGATCTATCCAACTAGCAGCTCCAGGCTTTAACATCTATATCCTGCTGCAAATTTACTTCAGTACTACAAGAGTGCCTGTAATCTTATGGATTACGTAGGCAGGCAGAAACATTTAGATGTCTCACTCTTTAAAGGTTGTAAAGTGAAGTCTAGTTAAATGAACTTGGCAGCTATCTCATTTTGCTTGCTGGAGGCATTTAACAAAAATTTTAAACACATTTGACACTATGTGACTTTGTACAATATGCTTCAAGCCCAGTGGGGTAAAATCTTAACTACACTGTTTGGGAAAATTGCTCCAGAATTGCATTTTCAAAAGTAACTTATTTTCAATGATGCAAATAGCCTGAATACATTGCATTCCAACCAAGGGGCCCAAAGCAGAACTGATAGGTGTCTATAAATAGTTGTTAGAAATGAAGGGATATTTGAAGACATTTTGAGAGGGAACAGAAGGAATTAAGAAAAGTAGCTTAGGGGCTTGTTTGATATCATAAAATAATTTGTAAAAATGGATAAAGCTTGAGGAAGGGTCTGAAGAATGGGTATTATTGATAGTTGTGCTCTGCATTGTAGTATGTGTATTCAGATAAGTGAATAGTGGCTCACAACATGATGGATTCTTATCAAGGACAACCTGTCAGGGTGAACTTTTTATCATATTTAACAATAACAAGATTAGTACAAAAATGAATGTAAATGAGACTGGGTATGACAAACGACAACCAAAAGCTACCAGTAAAGGCAAACTACAGGCAGGCTCACCTAGCAAAGCAGCACAGTATACACAGCTATATAAGGCATCTTTGTCTGATGTGCACCTGTTGTCAACCTTGATACATTTCAAATATTATGATAATATTTTCTGGACTTTAGATTATATTCCTTGTAATCCCCAATGGTTTCTGGAAGAAGAATCCAAGGCTATAAAATGATATTGAATTTGGTGTACCCTCCAGGCCTACTTCTTCATTTTGACTTATAAATCCAATAATATGAGGAAAATATAAAGGTGCTTTAAAGAGTTTTTTTAACCAAAATATTAATACAAAAAAAAAAATATTAAAAATTTTCACAGAGATCCATTTTAAGAGAATAATGAAGGATACCGTTTCCTTTATCTAGGCAGAGGCAGCATCTGGAAATTCCCAGTGGATTCTGATTTTCATAGAATCATAGAATGGTAGGGTTGGAAGGGACCGCAAGGATCATCTAGTTCCAACCCCCTGACATAGGCAGGGACACCTCCCACTAGTACAGCTCACTCAAGGCCTCCTCCAACCTGGCCTTCAACACCTCCAGGGAGGGAGCAGCCACATCTTCCCTGGGCAACCTGTGCCAGTGCCTCACCACCCTTACTGCAAAGAACTTCTTCCTAACATCCAGTCTAAATCTCCCTTCTGCCAGTTTAAACCCATTCCCCCTTGTCTTGTCATTACAAGACCTTGTAGATAGTCCCTCCCCAGCCTTCCTGTAGGCCCCCTTTGGATATTGGAAGGCTACTCTAAGGTCTCCTGGAAACCTTCTCCAGACTGAAGAGCCCCAACTCCTCATAGCAGAGCTGCTGCAGCCCTCCGATCATCTTCGTGGCCTCCTCTGGACACCCTACTCCAACACTTCCATGTCCTTCCTGTGTTGGGGGCTCCAGAACTGCACACGGTACTCCAGATGGTGTCTGACAAGAGCAGAGTAAAGGGGCAGAATCCCCTCCCTTGCCCTGCTGGCCACGCTGCATCAGTGTTAAGTTGATGCTTAAGTTCAGTCTTTTTTGTCATGAAAGCTACTGTGTTCTTCATACACACGCATTGGTTCATGTGGGGTCACTTTGGTCATTGCATGTGTTTTTGAAATAACAATATGCTTCCTGAAAGACAGTTCAGGACACCATGGAAAATTAAAATAGTGTCAGCACCACAACCCTTTAGAGTAAGTACTATTTACAGCAAGTGATTTTGAGGGTCTAGGTCTGAAGGAGGATATGGTTTGCATATATTTATTGTGCTGATGACTCATACTGTGTTGAATTTTACTCAAAGTATGATGGGGAGATTTAGATAGGTCTCAAGAGTTCCACACCAGAAATCAGCAATTGGTTTAGTGGAATGTGACTGTGGTATGAGACTATTTCACTAAGCAAAATGCTGCCTAAGGAAAGTAGTCTGGGATAAATACTTGAAAAGCAGTTTGTGTGTAGATGGAGTTCATGACCATAATGAGAATAAAATATGGAATGTCTGAATAAGGATTGCAGGAAAATGTAATTGCAGCAAACAGGTACATTTTGATGGATCTCAAAGTGTAGTTTTCCTGAAAATACTGCCAACACTAATGATGGTCCCATAACAATAAAAAATATGAGTTCAAGACAGTAGCTTACAATGTGTAAGGAAAATGAAATACTTATGAATGTTTTTTGACATTTCTTTTAATAAGAGAATTGTGCTGAACTCTTTTGGGTATTTGGCTTTAAAAAAACTAATATTACTGCTGGGTTTACCTTGGAAAATAAGAAAAAAGATTAAATTTTCTTAAACTTTCCACATATGCATTTTTTTAAACACTTTGTATGAAAATAATATGGGAATATTGACGCATTCTAGTACCAGAAAGTAAACTACTGCAGTTTGTGAATTTTAATTATAGGAGTCTTACTACCTCATAAATTAAATCCTTAAGAGCTTACTTGATAGCCCTTGTCTCAGTCCCAATTGAGTGGGCATGATCTGCTAACCTTGAGGGACACACTTCACCTATCTTTTATTTATTATACTGGTATGATCCGAATAATTTTGTTCTTTAGCTAAGCAAAAAACGATTTCATCCTAATTTTATTTGTTCTTTTTATTTAGAAACAAACAGAATTTGTAAACCTATGGGTTAGCTTTATATCCTATGTATAAAACAGAGATCTAACTAAAACAACTTAAAGAACTCTTGAAAATTGAAGTGTCCATGACAACCTCTCTTATGGATAGTACTTTAGCATTTTTTTAACACCTATCAATTTATTTTCAGTTTCTGCTTCTTGGCTGCTAACGGTTTATAATGAGTGAGCTCATTATTTCATAGGAAAATATTTTTTTTTCTTTTTACCAGCAGCAGAAAACTTAGAAGTGCAAAGCTGAAATATCTCAGTAAATCAATTTCAAGACAATCTCAACGTTAGATCTTTGTACGTTTTTTGATTCAAAGCAATGTTCATTGCAGGAATACTTTGATTTTAGAGGAGGTTTGAAATGTCAAATGTTACATGTTTCATTATGAAACTTACTGCTTTGAGCTGTTGTGGAAAATAGGAGTATAAATTGGTTCAAGGATTGTGGTAAATTCAGGGAGAGAAATTCATCAACAACTTGTTCTTTTCAACATAATAGTACTTACAGAGACTGGCCTAGGAAGCCTCTAAGTTAAAGGAAGCAAACAAACAGGGAAAAAAATCTATCTTGAGAAAACAAACCATTTTCACATAACTTTTGTCCTAGTCCTCCAGTGCTAGGGATGAGATGCTCAGCATAGTAATGCTGTGTACAAATGTTCACAGTTTTGTGCATACTTTAAAAGCTGTCGATGGCAACCTTTCAGCAATCTCTTCTTAAAATCAGTCATATGCATTTTAGCAAAAATGTACTCCCTGCCTTGATTTTTTTTCTGCAGAAACATCTGTAATGTTAATATTTTAATTTTCATATAGAAGCCAATTGGCCAATGATGTTCAGCTGCTTTGTAGGGCATGCTGAGAAGTTGTTCTCAAAACTCTGCAGGATAAAATATAGCTGTATATGAATCTGCATATTGTGTGTATGTACAGATGTCTGTTTTATATTGCATATATCTATGATGTGCATGAACACATACAGAAGTACAAATTCTTATCTAATCCTTTAGTAAGGCTTAGGGATATGAATAAGTTCTAGTAACTGTGTATGTACATGATGTAAGGAAAATATCACAGTATCACCAAGGTTGGAAAAGACCTCAAAGATCATCAAGTCCAACCCGATACCACAGACCTCAAGACTATACATGTATTAATGAATATTTATATTTATTAATATTTAATTTAAATATTTATATTTATTAATGAAGCCTATTTTGGCAAAGATGTCAAATCTAATCTACTTTTTTTTTTTTTAAGAACTTGAGAGGAATAACTTATTAAAATATGATTCAGTAATTAGAGGGGCCTAACCATTCAAGTATGGTTAAACCAGTACATTTTGAGCAAATTAAAATAATTTCATGTGTAGCAATTAGCAGTTCACTCAAACTGAGTATGTGATATGAGTGTCTTAAAACAGGAGTCTACAGTTCACTTCAGGATTCAATGATTCTTGATTTTTCAGTGGAAATAGGTTAGATTCAGAAAAATCTCCAGATCAGCTTAGTTACACAGGTCAGAAATACTGGCCTTTTAGTGAGGACTAGAAATGAAGAGCCACACTCTAATTCAGCCCCAAAATGGAAATTCCTTTTGACTTTGTTCTTTTTATTGCGCAGCTGCTGTGGTTGCTCACTGTCGCTACTGCTAAAATGAGTTTTCACCTGTTTTTCTGTAGACGCACACAATGATATACCAAATCTAGTCTTATGACGAGATCAGCCTTAATGCTTAATGTTAAAGGTTATAAGTGCATTAAGGTGTTTCTCTGTCTTGGACATTTCATGTAGTAAAGTATTCATACTTCCATCCACAGACTAGTGAAAACAGTCCTTTCCTATCTTTTTACATTAATGCCCAAGTTCACTAAATACAAATCAACATGCTTCTTAATTAAAGAACAGATTTTTTTATTATTTTTTTTTAATGCTGGAGTCCTTGCTGGGTACTGAAAAACAAGGTCTCCAGTGCATTTGTGCAACTCAGTAAGTAATTCTTTGCAAAAATAAAATTTATGTGTTAAATTTACCAGCAGCTTTTGCATCTGTTTATGCATCTGCTTCTGTCCTCTCAGCAAAGAGAAAGATGAGCTTTACAGGTTCAAGCAGTTTGGACGCTTGAGAGTGTCATGGATATAATTAATAATTGAAAGATAGTGAAGTGTCAGGAAAATATTGTCAGAAGAAATGTGTTTCTGTATGGCATACTGCAGAGTTGGGGCATTGTAACCCTCCTGATTGACTTTATTAGTGGTGTAAAATCTTAGATTGTGTTGATGTACTTCTACATCACCATTTCTGGAGATTGGCCTCCTACCACCTCTTTGCAGGCCAGCAGCCTTGTGGGCTCTATGTCACGTTGTGCTTTAAGTCAGTGGACTGTCAGCATCCAAACCACTATATTTCATTCAAGCCCTTTAAAGTGCATGAAAAGGGCAATAAATCCTTGCAACTTTCAATCATGTGCCATAAATTTATTGTAAGATTTGGAAACTCATGGTAGTAGATGCAGTAGTTGAAATCCTATACCCCCTTCCTCATCCTTTCATTCAACTGGACGTAAATCCTGGAATAGTGTTACCAGGTATTATAACAATAAGATGTAATTTCCTTTGACAGTATCACTCTGGTGTGGCCACCACTCCAAGTGTTAGATGGAAAAAAGCCTATAAATTGTCCATGCAGGCAGGATTTGTTTGCCTTAGTATGGAATGCCAGGGTCAGTCGATAAAACAGATCCATACTGCCTTTATTGTGAAAGAGATACATAGCTGAATAAAAACTTTAACATTGCAGAACGCCAGGATTATTTATGCCTTTGCAAGATAATCTGATTGGTTTTCCCAATATTATTTGACAGATAATATCAGATAGTGTCTTTAAAAAATAAAAAGAGAGAGCAAGAGATGTTATTTTTAAACTGTGAGTTCATGTGTTACTTTGGTGTATGCTTTTTGGGTATTTTGTTTCTTTTTTTCCCGTTTCTCCCTTTATTTCCTGTCCTTGGTCTTTCTTTTCCCACCATCAAATATAGTCTTTGGCATTTAAATTGCAGTCTGTAGTCCTACTGTGGTGTAGATTTTTTACTTTACATGTTCTTCTGGTGTGTTGAAAAGTCCCAGAAAAAAAAGTGTATTAATTGTAAATATTAACAGTTATGGAAAATATTAACAGTTGCATACTGAAGACAGTGATTTTTGGGGTACCAGTGTGACTCATCAATATTATGGTTCAACCAAACAAGAGGAAACATACTCATCATTGTTACATTGTTATCAAAACAATATCCTACGTGATTTTCAGAGTTGTAAGTTCTTTACCATGAGGGTAGTGGAACACTGGAATGGGTTGCCCAGGGAAGTGTTTGAGACCCCATCTCTGGTGATATGGTGATACTCAGCATGAGGCTTGACAGGGTTCTGGGCAACCTGATCTAGTTGAGGATGCCCCTGCTTACTGCAGAGGGGGTTGGACTAGATGACCTTGGAGATCTGTTCCAACCTAGACCACTCTATGATTCTGTGGTTCTATAAACCTTTGAATCCTGAAGGGAAAAACAAACAAATAAAAATGGTAACAAAAACCATTAAGGATCATTTACCAATCAAAAACTTGATTTTTAGTTCCTTTTGTGGTTTTAAAAAGCTGCCAAACTAATCAATCAAACAAAAACCCCAACCCAAACTAAAAAAAAACAACCAAACCTCTCAATCTTGTACATTCATTTTGTAAAACCTTTTTTATTTTCTGAAATGAAGATATGTTGATTTGTTGCTCCAAGCTGTAATTTCTCATCTCTAGTGACATAAAGCTCCTCTGGGCTTTGAAAATATTGCCAGAGTCTCAGTATGTTTCTACAATCTGAGTTTCATGGTGCTTGGTTAAACAAATTCCACTGAACAATCTTTATCTTTTACCACTGGCAATTATAAATGATGACTTTCTTTAAGGCAGTTTTTAATTTTCAAAGATTTAATTTTAATTTTTAAAGTTAATTACAAGGTTTTTATCTGCTATTTCTCACCATCAACCCTGTGTTCATGTGGTGTATTTGAGAATTTTGGGAGGCATCTGTAGTGGAGGGGTAATTAATTACTGCGATATGGTATTTTAAAAATATTAATATTGTTTATTAATATTAAATATTCATAACTTGCAGCACACTGATCACCAATTTAATAATAATAGGTTCTATATATCACTCATGGAAACTTTATATGCGGGTTATAATAGGATCTAGAAATAACTAGTAAATATATACATTAATTAAACTCGATTGAACTGGAAGAGAAAGCTTTGCAATTAGTGCACCACTTGTGGTCAGTACACCACTTGCTCACTAGATGGACTCAAGGAGCTCATTTCTGCTTATGGCAGAAGAAAATTAATGATTACAAGAAGATTTAAGTATTTATTCACAAAAATATTATCTGATAGTACCCAAAGCTCATGGCAGGGTTGCTGTCAGTAGCCGTTAAAGGCTTTGGAGTTTCCCGAGGCTTCTGGGTGCTGGAGAAAGGAGACAGACAATCTCTGACCTGGTCCTGACTCTCTGGATGATCTGTGTTATCTCCAGGGCTTCCATCTGGGCAGAAGGCTTTCCGGTACAGTCAGAATGTCTTGAGATGTGCGGTTTCAGCACAGTGTCACACTGGCTGTTCAGGCCAGTTGCGTGGAGGCTTTTAGAGCCTGATCCTGGTCACTGAAGTTCCACACAGCTCAGGACGCAATAGGGTAGTAGGAGCACTGATACAATGACAGATATAATAGTGGAGCACATGTATAATAGCAGACACACCTTGTGATGGCAAAGCACACACTGTGCTCCCTGCTCATCTCCTTTTATCCGTACAGCCTGAGACTAATGAGCCTTTTGACACAGGATAGACAATCAGAATGGCAGTTAGCCAAGTTTCACCATGTTAGGTGAAGCCATAGGCTTGATTTAGGNCGCAATAGGGTAGTAGGAGCACTGATACAATGACAGATATAATAGTGGAGCACATGTATAATAGCAGACACACCTTGTGATGGCAAAGCACACACTGTGCTCCCTGCTCATCTCCTTTTATCCGTACAGCCTGAGACTAATGAGCCTTTTGACACAGGATAGACAATCAGAATGGCAGTTAGCCAAGTTTCACCATGTTAGGTGAAGCCATAGGCTTGATTTACCCTTTTTAGGGCAGAGCACAGGCCTTGCACAAGGCAACTCTGTGTATCTTGTTTACCGCAGGATCTGGACAGGTCACAGACCCCAGACTCAGTGGCTCCAGATTCTTTGTTTGTCCTCCTGCCGTTGCTCTCCCCAGAACAGAAAGAGCAGAAAAACATGCCTGGGCAAACCAGGACATGTACAAGCCTATTTTGGCCTGCTTAGGACTATCACTGCAGCGTCTGAAACTCTTAACTTAAAGGGAGTGTTAATGAGCGATCTCTATGTTTTCCTNNTTTAGGGCAGAGCACAGGCCTTGCACAAGGCAACTCTGTGTATCTTGTTTACCGCAGGATCTGGACAGGTCACAGACCCCAGACTCAGTGGCTCCAGATTCTTTGTCCTCTTTCCTGCCGTTGCTCTCCCCAGAACAGAAAGAGCAGAAAAACATGCCTGGGCAAACCAGGACATGTACAAGCCTATTTTGGCCTGCTTAGGACTATCACTGCAGCGTCTGAAACTCTTAACTTAAAGGGAGTGTTAATGAGCGATCTCTATGTTTTCCTCTTAAATGACGATTCTTTGTGTCAGCTGAGATTGGCATATTGTAAAATCAATGGTTGTAGGAATGAAATTCATGCAGGTTTGTAATTCCTAAAAACCCATATAGTACAAATTTTAGCCTTTGAAGACAAAATTTACAACCATTAACATTTAGCATAGCAAAAAATCATTTTTGTTGCATCACCAGACCATAGATTCAGACCATAATGATAATGTAGCTCTGGACCTCTAGCAGTATATGCATCTCAGCTGAATACTGTCCAAGACTTCAAACATTTAATTCACTACCAGAATACCAGAATTTTCTTTTATATTGTGCTGCACGAACAATTAATTAATGGCATTGATTTGTGTAGTTTGAATTCTTCAGCACCTGCAGCACCTTTGTTAGGAAGCTTCATAACTAAGTACTTCTACCCAAACCACTTTCAGTAAATTCTCTGAATCAGCACCTAGGTAGCTCTTCAAAAACTTATCCTCTAGGGTAGCGCACCAATTATAAAAATGCAATCACAGCAGTTGCATGATATTAAAATAAAACTTATGCAGTAGCATGTAATAGCAAATCAAACTATTAAACAATATAGAGTTTTTTTCTCTACATGCAAGAATAGGTTTTCACTCCCACAGGCTATTGAAGTGCTACAGTGAGAAGAATTGTAAACGTTTGCAGGATTGGACTGGTTTTGAGCAAGCCCTGGAATGAAGCCAGGGTGAATGTAAGATGAGGAAATATCCTGCTGATATGTTTCAATTGAACTTGCTTTGGATTTTTCCCCTAAGAGATATCATTCATTGTTTCAAGCCAGAAAAGTGGTATTGAGGTACTTTGTATCCTTGTTCTACATTATACTGGGATATAACAACAGAGATATCAGCAACAACCAAATGAAAGTAGTTTGAGGTTTTCATCTGACTAATTCTGTGAATAACATCACGGGCTACTCAGACAAGTGCTGTCTGAGAGAGTTCACATGCTAAAACCACTATGAAAAATTCTGATAATTCAAGAGCTGCCAGACATTGAATGAGTCATCATATAAACCAAAACATATAAATGATACTAAAATAATGCTCTTATGTTAAAGCAGGTGTGCTGAGATACTGAAATGTCTATGGGGTAGTCACGAATAAAAGGGGTTTGCATTGGCTGTTCATCACTGCTCTGCAGGAGTAACCTATATAATGTTAGTAAAACAAATATTAGTTTAGCAATCAAAGTTTAGAATAAATTTAACAAAGTTATGGTGGGCAGTACTCTTCTTATGTCAACTTTTTGTGCAAATGGGATAACAGGCCCCTAGTCTGCTTGGCCAGAACTTGGCATAGGAACTCAGTTCCAATCTGTAACAGAGGGAGACCATAGCTTTGGGAAATGAAAACCAAGCAAAAGACACATCAGCATTTTTTAACTGACAGTGTAATGGATCATGAAATTGCATACATTACTGTTTGGACACACTTACAAACATTGCTTTGCAAACTTCTTTTTTAATTTAAAGAGTTTTCTTTCTTGATTTTAAGCTGAACTCTGTCAGAGTTTCTGGTAACAAAAACCTACAGCACTCAATTATAAGACAAAGAGATAGACATGCCTCTTGGGCTTGTTGTAATCTTGCTTATTTGGCAGTTTAATTTTGGGAGGTTACACTCTCTACAGGCTTGGTGTATGCTGCAGGCATACTAAATAAGAAATAAAGAATTAAAAATTTTATAGTATTTTCTTAACCAGAGAAAAAAGTTAATGGTATATTTTTCCTTTCCAATTTCATATTTTGAAGCCTTGCCTTTACTAGTTAAGATAATATAGTTTATCCATCCTTTGGGCTCTTATTTTCTCATTGCTACAGCTGTAGCCAAAAAGGTTGAAATGATCAGCTTCAGGCTTCATTGCTATTGAATAAAGTTCTAGCTGGCTATTTTTTTTTTTTCCTTCAAACTGAAAAAGCTTTTAGTTTTCCCCTGTTCCAGGTTTCCAGATTACAGTTTGTCTGCCAGTTGTTTTACAAGTAGTTACACATAACTGGAAAGCATAAGGGAAGGACATAAAAATCCAAAATGTTTTCCTCAGTCACTACGCAGATTAAAACAGCAGTTACAGTATTATTAGTATACACTACAGACCAGTATGAACAGGTAAGTTCATGCTGTGCTCAGAGAAGCTCCTCACAGAGCCACTCAGAACTTCTGGTTCTACCACCTCCTGTCATGTAATACAATTTGGGAACCATTTCCCAAGTTAAGTTTATTCTGTGTGTATTCACTTTACTAAATGATGTGAAATAAATAAAGGCATCTCACCTGGGGAGAGATGCTGTACTGCACTGACTGTATCAGGGAGTTTCTTCATTCCCATCATGATTCTATATTAAATATACTGTTGCATATATAGTTATATTATGTATTCTCATGACTGGCACACTCTTATATTACTTTAGCCTGTCCCGAGGGTTTTAAACAACGTGTGCCAGAGGAGAGGAAAAATGTCTTCCTTAACACAGCTATTTTAACATTTTCATAAACAGCTCTTTGAGGATAGGTAGTGGCGAAGCTGCTTGAATACTACTAAATTTTCTTGGATTGCAGCAGCCAGGAAAAGTGGAATAATAATTAATTAAGAGAAACTGAATGAAGTAAAGGTTTCTTTGTTATTGGAGCCGTTTTCAATTTTCTTCTGCAAATCCTGGTATACCTTGGCTGTAGGCTAAGGTCCAGGAATTACAACCTGTTGAATGCTAAGTAGATGGTGTGGACCAATATTAATGAGGGTCTGTAGAGCAGTCTCCTTATTACTGCTAGCCAAAGGGAAAAGAGGAAGGTATTTCATGGTTTGCTACTCTGCCTAGGGATACCAAATTTACTAAAACTGCTGATCAGAGCTAATCTCCATGATCATTATAGCTTGAAGAAAGGTTTAATATTCAGGATTTTCTGAAGTTTTTTCTAAACAAAAGCAGACTGCAGGAAAGTGGGCCATTGGCAAGCCAGGAGTGTGTGCTTCTGCCAGGAATTTTAATGGCTTGATGCAAAGAAGCGAGGACCTGTGCCCCAGTAGAAATTTTTGCAGCTTTGTTCTCCAATATTTGCTTAGTTTATTTTGTTTTGTTAAATTTGTACTAAAGTACACTTTTTCTCCAGACCTATCTGACAGCTCTTCAGAGTACAAGAGATAGTGGGAAATGACTGATTGATAGAGTCTTGGCAGCAGACAGAGCTATTGTGATTGCTGTGGGATATCCTTAAAGTTTCCTGTCCTTGACAGTTTTTCTGGTGGAACACACGACTTTGCAGTTGAGACTCTCATCTTTATTTTTATTAGTCCACAGAATAAAGGGGTAAAAAGATTTTCAGGGGTGGAGAATCTTCATTTCTCCTCACATTTGGTTTAAAGATACGTAAATTTATTATCAGCTTTTGTTTCATTCTTTGTGATCCCAGACCAAAACCAACTGTGAACTGAAGGTAATGGGCTGGCTGAGAATTGTGCTTACTTACCAATTCTGTCTGCTGTATCCCCAGAATTCTACAATATGTCAGATTTCCAAAAGAACTAGAACCACTTGGTTTACTCCTAAATGACTGAAGGGGAAATGGCAGGATTTAGTCTGTGGATCCATGGGCACATTTACAGATCCCCCGCACACTTGGTGCAACTTGTGCCATTTGCTCAGCACTTGTTCTTATGGAGCAGCTATAATGCGTCTTTCTCAAAGATGTGATTGCTTTAGAGTGCAAAGGTGAAGATACTTTTAGGAAATGAGAGTTCTGATCAAAAATTGCAATGAAAAACTTTTTCCAGTTTAAAATAACTGCTTAAGGAAAGAAGATGCCAATAAATGAGAGGTTTTTTTGATTGTTTTGTTTTTGGGTGTTTGTTGTTTTTTTTTACAATAAAAAGCAAAAAATAAGGTAAATGAATAAATAAATAAAAAAATAACACTCCCCCTTACTGTCCACTCACCACAACTGTAGAGAGTATTACTTAAATGCTTGTAATGGCTGAGAGCTGTGAGGAGTTGTTAATGGGGGGCTTTTTATGACCACTATGTTTGTAGGGTTCTGAGAGAAACGGCTTCTCTCTGATCTCTTAGTGATATCTTTTGTTTTCCCTTGTCTGACCGGAGTCTAGGATGCTTGCACCTTATACCGCAGCACCTTGTGTCCTCATCTCTTTGACTCTGCGTGGCTTCTCTCATGAAGCTTGTTGAGAAATAATCACAAAGTGCTTCTGAGATAAAAAAGCACAGGCTAAAATGTCTACAAGTCAGGAATTGAAATTATTTACTTACAGCAGTGTTGGTCTTTTTTGCATCTCATACGCCATGTATTTTCTCACATACTAAACTGCAAAACCCAGAAGATGCATGTTTTAGCTTCAGTTTTGCTTAATTTATTTTTTAAAGGGTACAACATTCTGATGTTTTCTTAAATACGTGTAACAAATTTTGTGAAGTGAGCATCTTGGATATATTCAGTGATTTTGAACATCTCTGTTTTGATGTAAATTGTAACCTTGTCAGTAATATCTATGACATGGTAAGAGCTTTATTGCCCACAAGCTGCCAAGAAATGCACATTTCAATGTGTTGATAGATGGCACTTTCTGAAATGCATGCTTGCTCACAGATACACATTAACTGTTTTTCTTGTTGCAAATCACCTTTGGGAATGGGTCCTGTGAAAGCTGGGATGAGATACTGGTTCCTAATTTTTATGAAGTACACTGAGCACCTCTAGCTTTTGCTTTTAAGTATATCACTTGAGTTTCTCAGACCACTCTGAGAGAACAGTGTCATAGGATACAGAAGTTGTTAGTCCTAGTTGTGGCTTCCTGAGAATATCAGTTCATACTTTCTAATTTTTTTAATTTTTTTTTTAAATTATGGTTGGAAGTGACCACCACAGTTGATAACTGCAAGCTGCTATTAAGGTGTTTTTTTTTTTTTTTNCGTGGTTGAGATTCAGTATTTAGTAGAGATAAAGAAATGGTTCACGTTCCAAATTACGAAGATTCCTTTCAGAGCTGAACAAATAATTCTGCATTACCTGTGTCAGTTTTAAAAGTTATTATGAAGCATGGAAGTAACCCTTTTATGGGTCACACAAACTCATTTAGGGATGTTAACAGAGGAGCTTGACTAAAAGAACTTCAGCTGTGTGCTGGTTTAGTAGAAAACAGGTAGGGAAATTTAGCCCCACTGGACTTGAGAGTATATTTGCTGTTACTGAGGAAATATTGACTACCTCACTATATAATACATGTGTAAAGTACTACACATTTGACCAAGCACAACTGGAAAAGCCTCTTAGGGAGGAGTTTGTAAGTGAGGTTATGCTGTGATTTGCCATTTCAAATGAATAACTGTAAGGGATGTTTTAATCCATATAGAATCACAGAGTAGTGAAAGACAAAGGGCCTCTGAAGGTAGTCTAGTCCAGTCCCTCTCTCAAAGCAGGGCCAAGTTTATAGTTAGATTATTGTAAAGACTGTAATGAAGGCTTACAGGACACAGAAACAATTTAAACCAGATTCCCTGAATAGTTTCTGACAGACAGACCTGTTTTTCATCTAGAATACAGTTTATTTAGGTGAACTAAAGGCCACAAAAGCACCACAAGGATCTTTACTATTCTTAGTCAAATTCTGTTCTGAATGAATGCTTGATTTGACCATGTACAAGAGCTCCTTTGCTCACAAAAGTTAATGTTAACAGTTTGTTCCTGTTAATAGAGCTGGGAGCAGATGCATTTCATTGATGAAATCTGTCCTTCTGCCACAGGTCAGCAAAGAGCCTGTGCACTATTTAAACTCCTGAAGCAGTTTCCTTTCAAAAGATTAAATGAGCTCTGGGGTTTCTGCTCTGTGGTGAGATGAAGCAACCACAACCTCCTGCCTTATGTTCTAAAATGATTGTTAATCAGATGTTGTTCATTAATTCCTATTTAGTCATCTTGGAAATTCAGTGCACTGTGAAGAAACATGAATATTGCTGAAAGTCATGATGTAATAGACACCTGTGAGTTAATCCATATTTTACTTATAAATTTAGTTCTACAAGCAATACATCAGGAAAAAAAAACCACCAAAAAAACCCAACCAAACAGCCAACCAAAAACAAACAAACAAAAAAACCCACCAAAAAAATTAACTCCCAAAACCTTCCCACACTTCTAAATTGCAGGGAAAATATTAAAAACACAACTTGATTTTGACAGGAGAATAAAGAATTAAATTGATTTTAATACTCTTATTTGTTAGTTCATCTTATTCTCCTGATTTTGAGGTAAAACTCTGAATATACTAAGCTAAATGTGATAAGTAACACTGTTTGGTGATTTCATATACTAGACAAGCCATAAATTTAAGTGTGTAAGGCCCAGTTGTTAAATATCTTGGATATATTCTTTAAGTTCCTTAAGGAATGCAAGCTAACCAGTGTGAAGCCTTTTGCATACTGCAGTTTCTCTTGGTGCCCAGGAGTTCACCTTTCACAAGCAACTGTTTGGCAGGATGGTCAGCTTTATTTGAAGCAAGAGTTCACACACAGACAGAACAGCTGCCTCAGGTGCATGCTAGGAATGAAAAATGTCACCAAAATGATGGAAGCTAATGAGACTGACACTAAAACCTCTTTTTCTTTTTTCTTTTTTTTTTTTTTTTCAACTTCTGTTATGAGTAACTTTATGAACCCAGTGGTGGAAGAGAAATATTTCATGATGCAGTCTTCAAGAGAATACTCCATATTAAGCTCATACTTTACCATTCCTATCTGTGTCTGTTTCATTGCTTCCCTGATATCAATGATGTTACCCTATGGGTGGGAGCCGTAGGCCACTGAGATTTGTAAACCAAAACACATTTGGGAATGCTCCAGTGAAGAATGGTCCTAAATATTTAGTAATGAAAGTAAAGGTCTGTAGAAGAAGGATCATTGAGGGATACTTAAGTAGTTCTAGGACAGAGTTCTGAGTTTTTAAAAGTTCATCTCATATTTTATTAATACATATCAACTCCTCTTAGAATCTCTCTGCTGTCGTGCAATAGCTGCAATGTTTAAAGTAATGAAATGCATGGTGATCACAGCTACTTAGACCTAAAATGCTAGAGGCTGCATGAATGTTTACTCTGTGTAAATTGTTTGTTAAATGCTGAATAATGCTGAAACTAGTATTATCTTTATGGCTTTTAATACAGAGACCATGCAGAATCAGCTAAAAGATACAGACATTTTTTAATTCCTTTTAATTGTCAGAGGAAGATGTAATATTGATATGTGATACTATATGAGTTAATGCTTTTTGCTTTTTTAAAACAGTTGCTAAACTCCCCATGATTGTGTTGGCACACCTTACTGTTCTAATAGAGGCAACAGTGAGGCATAAAGGCTGCTCAGAGAAGTTTGGGGGTTATCTTTCTTTTAATATTTCTTCCAATCCATGGTGAAGTTCTGCTCCTCATGATTACACTGAGAGGTCTGCTGCAAATCAATACTCTGAAATTTGGTCTTTAAATATTTTTTAAATTGAGTCAAACTTCCAAGAACAGACAATGTAATCATAACAATATTTTAAAAAAAATTTAAAGCAAGAATTTTAGAATTGTAAATATGGAAGGTCCTGGGACATGCATCCCATGTACCTCTGCAACCATCTTCAGAATAAGGCAGGGAAATCGATATAGCTGTGAAGCAGGAGGATTTACCTAATGAATGCAACGTGTGTTATAGCTTGGTCCTCTACTTCCCTCTAGAGGGAAGAGATAGTCGTCTCCAAAGGGTGCTTAATCCTCTAGTGAGCTTGTGTGAGTGAGCTATGGAAACTATATTAAACCAAATATAAACCAAATATCACCCTGGATATCTAAATGTCTTTAAACTGGTTGTCATGGGGCTAAACCAGACAACTCCTCAAGTCAAGTCAACGTTTTTCCTGAGATTAGTTTTCACTCTCTAGAGCTCTGTGACATGTTACTTAGTAAAGGTGGGCATTCAGCTGGTTATGCTCTTTTAAATCACGTGTTACTACATCATAGATACCTAATTCTGATAATGATCTTCTTGTGCTACAGAAAAGTGGAACAAAGAAATTGAAAAGTTGAAATTCTCTTTGCTCTTGGTTCATCTTTGGTTTGCTCTTTTATTTGCTTTTTTCACTGTTGTTACTGGAAGCCACGATCAGTCATGATAAACTGTCTGTGCACACAGCAGGCAGGATCTAAAATTGGCAGTTTTGGAACAATGAAACTTTGCACTTTTTTTTTTTTTTAATTGAATTTGAGGGCTAATTTTAGCTTAAACCAGGAGGGAAAAAAGAGAAACAAGTATTCTTCTTCCTATTTTGAATGTCAACTTGGGCTTTAGAATATTATATTTATAAATTATATATTAAAACTCGAAAGGGAAAAAAGTCAGTGTTGATTTCTATTCACCTATGAATATATTTTAATTATTGTATTTAATTAATTAATCTTAAGAGTTTTGAATGCAACTTTTTATCATCCATGACGAAATATCCTGTAGTTGCCTGAATTTCAGAGTATACCTCAGAGTTTACCTCTGGCTTTAAGCAGATTGTATTTGGGTTGGATTTTACATTTTTTAACAAAACAACTATGGTTAAAAAAAAATAATCACCCAATTTTGCAATGAAAAGCTAAAACCCAAAATCAAGTTTTCATTTCTATATAAATACTTTATATAAGTATCCCAATATGTCAAAAGAAGTACAACTACGTTAGTGAGTTTGTTCCATTTTTTGTCCACTTTTGGACATCCTACTCACCTGTTTCACAGGAAGGTGAAAAGAAATGATAAGCAGTAATAAAACAAGCAGAATTAATAACACAGCTTAGAGACCAAATTTCTAGGTGAGCATGTAGCTTGTGTTTTCCTGAGCTTGGTGTTGTAAATTTCAATACCTATGTCTCTAGCAGAAATACTGCAGAATTACCAACATGTTGGGAGAAGTCATCTTCAGTTTCTTTGCAGAAGATAATCATCTCTATTATTTCTGGTTTATACACCATGAAATTAGAAAGGTTAGAACGTTTTTGGTTTCTTTTGCATATATTAATTAATCTCAATAAGATTTCCTGAGTTAGGTGTTTAAAGTTTTTGTTATCATAGTTCAGAAGAAAAGCTGGGAAATGGCACAATGAAGGTTGGCTGCTAACATTGCCTGCCTTCATTCCATGTACACATTACTGCATCTCCTTTTCTATTTACCTTGTTTTGAATTGTGTCCTGTAGGATGTACCTCATTTATTGCAAAAGTCAGATGACACAAAGGGAAAGAGTGAGTACAGTGATTAAAACAGAGACAGAGCAGATTTAAAGAGGAGGGGAAAAAAAAAATTATAACTACTCTATTACCCCTTAACACTTTAACATTAGTTTAGTTTACCACTAAGCATTGATGACTGTAGAAAACAAAAGCCAGTGGAACACGTTATTCATTTACTTTAAATTAAGTACATAGGTCTTGGCTTTTAACAACTTTTTTTTTTTTTTTTCCTGTGTTATTTTCCACAGGTGAGTTAATAGCAGACTGAAAATGAAACTTAGGTGCTTATTCAAGTTGTCATCTATATCTGCAATACCTTTTGTAAAGAACAGTTCTTTAAAGGCGGCACCATAAAACCACTCAATAAGAACGAAGTTGATAATGTAATTAATTTATACTGAGTAGCAGGCTTCTCATATACTTGGTTATTTGGGAGTTCTATGGACAAAAGGCTAACTGTGCTTTAAAATTAGCTGTCTCTATTTCTTCCAACAAGGAATCTCAAGTACCTGTTAAAAGGACACCTATTCACTTATTTTTTTTTTCATTTTCACTTAGAATTGTAAGCCAGTAAAATATTGAAAGCAATGCTATATAACAGTTTTTTAACTCTCAGTGTAATTTGTAGGTCCAAGACTATCCAAACAGTTTCCGTTTTGTTCTCACAATCCAAGAGATAGGACATTTGTAAGAGTTGTCATTGTGTTATGCGTTGTCCCAGGTACTGTCACAACTACTCTCCTTCCTGCTCAGGAAGCAGTAGGACGTCTTCCTAACTTTGTTGCATACATGGGCTAATACAGTTTATGCCAGCTGGGAAGGTGGAACTTTGGACAGTCTTCTTTGGTGAGATTGTTCAACTTTGAGTCGGTGAATTTAACAACCAACAGTAATAAAGTCCGTTATATGATGATGTTATTTTTTATTGAGACTGCAGTAATTATTTTTTAGTTTTGTTCGTCGTTTGAGTTGTGTGGTTTTTTGTTGTGGTTTTTTTTTGTTTGTTTGTTTGTTTTTCTTATCAGTCAGAATCAAGAGCCATGGAGTAAAAGTAAATTGAAACACAAATATTTCTTTTACTAAAATGTACATCAAACATGAAAGGAATAGAAATTGCTAAATAGCCATCAGGCATCAACCTCAGTCCTTCTCATAAAAGGAAAGAAACATAACAGTTTATCAGTTGGTGCTTTTGGTTTCAACAAAGTATGATGCAGTCATTTACCAGTCCTGCTAATCTCAGTTCATTCAGCTGCCATGATTAGTGTCAGTTCTTACTGCAGACAATTTAAGTGTCAAATAAAAAGCAAAATGCAACTATATGTCACCATACAGTAGTATGCCATATTAGTTCTGTCTTATGAGCACTTCACTTTCTCAGAAATAATTGCAAATATGTTTACATTTTGCATAAAAAGAAATGGCCAATCTAATCTTAAAATCCACAAGTCCCTGCATGAATCTGTTTCATAGGCTGTCTCCCTTGTTAATCTTCCCTGCAGACAGTTAGCTTGGCAAAACAAAGCAAATATATCTCTGTAGATGATTCAAACTAAAGTTAAAATGCATAATAAAATGATTATTTTAATTTAATTATACTTTATATCATGGAAATAATGTTGCAGGCAACTATTAAAAGCAAAACAAACCAAAAACTGGTCCTTCATTTAACCCATAAACTCTGCCTGTTGTTAATACTGTAATATAAGCATAAACTAATATATTTCCTCATCTGCCTCCCTAAATATTAAAGTGACATAAAATGCCCAATGATCTGGAACTCCTTTTCTTTGACATCTCTGTTAACAAGACTTTCAGCCCTGGCATTGGATGAAAGGAGTTATTGGGAGCTCTCCTTTATGGAGTGGAATTATCAAATTATTGATGATAATGGACTATTTCTCATTACTTGGTTTTAATATATTAACTCATCCTGGAACTCTTTTTTGAAACCAGAATATCAAGGGTTTAGGTTCTTTCACTGTAGCATGGACAAAGCTCTTGTTAAAATGTAAATTTAAACCTGATGCCACTAAACATCAGCAGAGATTTATTTGGCTCATTAATGTAAACAAGAGAACTGAGCACTGAGACAACCAAACCCAGAATTCCACTTAGGATTTTTCTGTGAGAATGTTAATTTTTTTGCAGATTAACTTTTTGACTGTAGCAGAAGCTGGATTAAGCTAACGCATCAACTTTACATCGAGTTTGAAAATATGTACTTTGAAACAGTGCATTGCAGCAACCAATCTGTAGAACACTGAGAGTTTTAAAGGAATATTTAATTTAATTCAATTTTTAGGAGGCAGGGAAAAAATACTTTATCACTCTGTGTCCTCTTTTTACA
Organism: Eubucco bourcierii; assembly: GCA_013396675.1. Taxonomy (NCBI): domain Eukaryota; kingdom Metazoa; phylum Chordata; class Aves; order Piciformes; family Ramphastidae; genus Eubucco; species Eubucco bourcierii. The sequence goes on from VWZE01008229.1 coordinate 103,113, forward strand.
GCACTTTTACAGAAATGATACCTTTTATAATTACATAGGCTGAGTACATGAACTTGAGGACTTCTACAAAGGGAATATGTTCTCATTGGTTTCTCATTGCTTTGATGTGCTAATTTCTGTTAAGAATAGTTTAGGAATAATTAAAGCATCTTGTGAAGCAGACCTCCAGAGAGACTAGGAGACACCTACTAATGATATTCAAGAACTACTGAAGGTGACATCATTCCAGTATATTAAACATAGTGAAGTGAAAGAGGCCTTCTGCTAAGACTTTCTATGTTTTTAATACTTCCCTTAAAATAAGAGTGAGAAATTAAAAAGAATAACTAAAAAGAGGGAAAGTGGGATGTCTATATATTTATGGTTATGGGATTCACCTATACAAACATACCCTTTGCTTGATTTCAATGTCTCATTGACCCCTTTGTTTTTTTTTTCTTTGGTATGTGTGGTGGTAGCTAGGGAATTGCAGTCAACTAAAGCTTTCTGTTAGCTTTTTAGCTGGTGGGTTTGTTTGATTACATATTTAAATCCTGTACATTTGCTGTTTCTATTTTCTGCAGAGGATCTTGGATGCCAAATGCATTTATTAGTCTAATATAGACATTGAGTTGCTAAGATGTCTCACAAAGTAGAAGAAATAGCTTTACCTTCTGGACTGCTGACACAGCACCATACATTGGCAGTGAATTTTGGGAGATTATTCTAGCGATGGTACATAAGTTCTGTGCTCACAGGGACTGACAAAGACATGCTAGCTTGTTCTGATCTCCCCTCTGCCCTCACCTTGGAAAGCAAAGCATACATTTAAAAGGAATTTTTTTTCCCCCTAGTATTCTTGCAGCATTTTCATCTTAGTCAACAAGCTTAAGAAATTATTTTTGTTGATTTCTGTAATTTCTTATTTTTTTAATTACATTCCAACTGTACAAATGACAAAGGAAATATCATACTAAATGTATACAATAGATCTCTTACTTCATTTACAAAACAAAAAAAAACTTCACACAGCTTGTAGCTAATGGAAGTCCCAAATGATAATTTATTGCAGATGTATACTTTTTCTTTCATCATAAGGAATAGATTTACAAGAGAAAAAAAAAAATCAGTAACCCTTGAGAATTCGTGGCTTTTCTGTCATTCCTTGCTGTCTGTTATTGCATTAAGAAAGAACACTGTGGCAACAGTGACAGTTATATGTTGGAGAACATGAAAAATAAATGGAAAAGAACTAAGAGGACAAACTGTTAAGTGATATAAAATATTGGCTGGTAGTTCCCTGCAAACACATGACTTGGGGAGTAATTGAACAATTAGGTAATTGCCAAATGCTCAGTAGACTTACAGAAAATGTATGGTTGTAACAAGGTGTGTTTTATTCTAAAACATTATCACTCTATGGCTCCATTTTTGATAGAAAAGAGACAGAGCTCTGCTACATGCTGCATTTGAAATGTTCTCTCAGAGCAGCTGGTATCAAAGTCCTCTTCCCTTCAACATCATTAGACCAACAGTGAAGTACCTTCCACTGTAATGCTCCAGCACAGGGACAGTTTTGTGTTTCTTTCTGCAGACTGCAGCTGTAGTATCGTGGGTGCCAAGTTACACTGTAAGTTACCATTTAGGACAGGGAGAGTACACAGATGTACATAGCAAACTTGCTGCTCTGGCATTCAGAAGATCAGACTCCAACCTCTTCAGGGACTTCCTTGGTAGGGTGGGAAAAACCTCTGGAAGGAATGGGGGCCCATGAAAGCTGATTAATGTTCAAGGATCACCTCCTCCAGGCCCAAGAGCAATGCATCCCAAAAACCAGGAAGGCAGATAAGAGCACCGGGAGGCCTGCATGGATGAATAGAGAGCTCCTGGACACACTTAGATGCAAGAAGAAAGCCTACATAGAGTGGAAACAAGACAGGTAACCTGGGATGAGTACAAAGAAATTGTTCCTGCCACCAGAGATCAAGTAAGGAAAGCTAAAGGACATCTGGAATTAAGTCTGGTTAGGGACATTAAGTGGAACATGAAGAACTTCTTCAGGTATAATTGTGAGAAAAAGAAGACTAGGGAGAATGTGGGACCCTTCCAGAAGGGAAATGGAGAGCTGGTGACAAAGGATATGGACAAGGCTGAGATGCTCAATGACTTCTTTGCCTCAGTCTTTAACAGCAAGGGCTCCAACCACAATGTCCAAGTCCCAGAGGGTAAAAGTAAGGACTGGGAGAAGAAATATCTGCCTGCTATAATTGAAGATCATGTTTGTGAGCACCTAAGGAATCTGAATATGCACAAGTCCACGGAGCCTGATGAGATCCACCCACAGGTCCTGAGGGAACTGGCAGATGAAGTTGCCAAACCACTGTCCATCATATTTGAAAAGTCATGGCAGACTGGTGAAGTTCCTGCTGACTGGAGAAGGGTAAACATAACACCCATCTTCAAGAAGGGAAAAAAAAGATGACCCAAGGAACTACAGACCAGTCAGTCTCACCTCTGTGCCTGGCAAGATCATGGAGCAGATCCTCCTGAAGGCTCTGCTAAGGCAAATGGAAAACAAACCAGAGGTGATTGGTGGTAACCACCAATGGCTTCACCAAGGGCAGATCTTGCCTGACAAATTTAATAGCTTTTTATGATGAAGTCACAGCGACAGTGGACAAGGGAAGGGCAACTGATGTCATCTACCTGGAGCTGAATAAGGCATTTGACTCTGTCCCACATGACATCCTGGTCACCAAACTGGAAAAACATGGACTTGACGGGTGGAGCACTTCTGGATAAGGAATTGGTTGGAAGGCCAAATGCAGACAATTGTGATCAATGGCACAACGTCCACCTGAAGACCAGTGACAAGTGGCATCCTTTGGAACATAGAGGACATAGAACTGTTGGAGCAAGCCCAGAGGAGGGCCATGAAGATGATCAGAGGACTGGAGCAGCTGTGCTATGAGGACAGGCTACAAGAGTTGGGGCTCTTCAGCCTAGAGAAGAGAAGGCTTTGAGGAGACCTTAGAGTAGCCTTTCAGTATATGAGGGGAGCTTACAGGAAGGCTGGGGAGGGACTATTTACAAGGTTTTATAATGACAGGACAAGGGGCAATGGGTTTAAACTGGCAGAGGGGAGATTTAAACTGGATGTTAGGAGGAAGATCTCTACGTTGAGGGTGGTGAGACACTGGAATAGGCTGCCCAGGGAGGTTGTGGCTGCTCCCTCTCTGGAGGTGTTCAAGGCCAGGTTGGAGGAGGCCTTGAGTGAACTGTACTAGTGGGAGGTGTCCTTGCCTACGTCGGGGGGTTGGAATTAGTTGATAATTGAGATCCTTTCCAACCTAAATCATTCTATGATTCTATGTTGTTTGAAGGAAACATAGATCCTTAAATATTTTGTCTTTATTTCTAATGTTACAGAAATATTTTTTGTTCATTGTCAGCAGATGAAGAATGAATCATCATGCAGGTATCTGTTACAGCACCATACTCTACTTTTTTTCCACATCTTAGTAAATCAAGACAGAACCAAAACCACTAGGTCCAGTTATCTAATGTGCCATGTTGTGTGAAAGCAGCAGTTAACTGAAGGACAGAGAAATTCCAAAGCATGGGGGAGTAATCTTTTCTTAATTGCTTAATATTTTGGTGTTAAAAACTTGGGATTTCAGTAGAAAACCAAAAATAAATCACAAAATAATCTAAACTCTAAAGGAACACCTTTATAACAGCTGATGCTAGAGCTTTTTACAACTTTTCAGATGTAAGGATATTGTTTCAGGATATACGCTTATTCTGAGAGCTGTGTTTCATCCACAGTGCTCAAATCATTTTGGAGCATGTTTTGTTTTTAATAGTACAATGATAATTTTCCACGGTCTGTTTAGGATGCATGATTTGAGATACTGAAATTACTGCTGAACTATTTCAGTTTTACTGCAGCAGCATTCTTCCCAAATCATGCATTTAATGTACCTTAAATTAGTGTGGTCAAATAATAAAAATTATTTTACTAGATCTTTCTCTGTATGTATTCTGTGTTATTCAGTAAGGAAAAAAACACCTCTGGTGTATCATTGATGTTTCAACTCTCATTTGCAGCCAGCAGGTTAAATCCTGTGTCTGTGGATTTCATTCATCTTTTGTGGCTAAGCTGTATTTTGCTCTGGATTTCATTACCTGTTGATCACGAGATATCTGTGATTGACTGACTAAACTCTGGATAGTATTAGTGTCTCTTGAAGCAGCAGCCTTGTTTAAACAATGTGTGTTTTCTTTGGGGAATTGGTGGTACAGTATAATCATTTGAAAGACATCTCAAAGAGATGGCAAACTTGCACTTCACTCTAATCAAGCTCACAACAGCTTGCTGCCTGCAAACTAGTTAAAACTTTGCCGAAATTTTTGTAGCAGATATACTGTTGGAACTTGCTAGGCTTCATTAAGCATACTTATGGATTCTGGCTTTCTGCTTATGAATTGCTTTCAGATTGCTTATAAATTGCTTTCAGACTTCCTCTTCAGGGACAGATGTCACTGCAAACCAGTTTTAACTATAATATTTAAACTTGAAACTAATAATGCTCTAACAAACTAGTAAGGCAGAATGAATGAAGTGTAGTAATAAATTACAGACAACATACAAATATCTGTAGCGCTTTCTAGTGTGCACCTCTTACTGATTTTAGGGAATCTTATTCATTAACCTTCTTTTGGTATAGTTACTAGGCAGGAGTACGAACCCTCACATACAATAGGAGCTATTTTGCAATGTGAGATTACTGCAAAACCCTTCATGCAGCATGCTTCCAGTAGAGGTACAGCTCATCTTCTGAAGTTGAACTTTCAAGGACAAGTCCATGTTTAACTTATGCTACAAGAAGTAGTTGCAGGTATCAGTTATTAGCAGTGCTCTTCTCCAGTTATTAGGAATGGGAGTGAAAAACCTCCAACAGTCACAATGGATGATCATGAAAAGATCAAATCTTTTGAGTTGAAGAAGCAGTTGTAACTTTACATAATATATGCAGACAGAAATTTTAAGTGCAGAATGACTGTTTATATAAGGAGTCATTGCCTTTTTATCTCCCTTGTATCAGGATACTAGCTTCTGGTACTGTTTTTCACCTAGGATATCATTTACTGAACAAATTGTATCTCACCATCATTTGTGTAGAGACAGTGTGGTTGGTCTCACATCTTCAGTATTCCTGAAGAACCCAATGCTGACTTTTTTTTTGTAAGGATTTGCAGTCTGTCTCATCCTGTGTTTACTTTCTACATGGACTGGAGGCTCCTATGGCTTTTGGCATATCATTTTCATCACTTACTAGAAAAGTAGAGGGTGGAGGTCCCAATGTCTACCATTCTATGATGACAGATGTTATTTTGGTTTGGGCACAGCCTCTGTTACCTTTCTAAGTAATTGTGATATATCAAAACAATAAGACACAGCTGAAGGACGCTACAGGGGCAGACAGATCTTTTTACTCTGTTTAGAAGATCTCTCTATGGGTCACACCTGATTTCTGGGTGTAAATTTTTCTCACTATTTCAGGGGAGTTATCCTTAGCTTTTTTGAGGGGGAGGATTTTAATGGAAAGGTAATTAATGCAAGGTGATATTTTTTCAAAATTAGCATTATTTATTAATTGTGGTATACAGAACTCTCACCACCCCCAAACACTCTTTTTTTTTTTTTTTAATAATAATAATCAGATTCTTTGCAACAGTCATCAGAAGCATTACATAAAGGAATAACTAGATCTAGAACAAATAACTAGCTATAAGATAACATTAAACTCAATTGAACTGCAAGAGAAGGTTCCTGCAATCAATACACCCCTTGCCCACTAAATGGACTCAGGAAGCACCTTTCTGCTTATGGTAGAAGTCAATTTGTGAATTGTAAGAGGCTTTAAGTATTTACTCACAAATATTAATCCCTGATTCCCTGGGACTAACTACAGCTTCCAACAGTACCCAAACACTTACATTGAGTTCTGTTGGTGTCTTGTCAGCTGCTGAGGCTTCTGATTCTTCCCAGACTTCACAGGGTGCTGAGGAAAAGAGGCAGACAATCTCTAACCTGGTCCTCATTCCTCTGGACAATCTGTGTGTCCCCTCCAGGGCTTCCCAGCCTTGGTGGGAGGACTTTCAGGTCCTGGTAGGATGTCTTGTGGATGTGCAGTCTTGGCACAGATGTCACACTCACTAAGCAGACCTATTGCATGAAGACATTTATGCCTGTTCCTGGTAAACTCAAAGCAGGCAGTTTCCAGACAGACAAGCCAGAAGTATTAGAGCTTATTATTATCTGACAGGGCTAGCTTATAGTTTAGCAAGGCATAATGCTGTAGAGTGTGGTAGGATGCACACTGAGGCAGTAACACTGCCAGAAGCAGAGAGCATGTTAAGGCAGAGGCAACGGCAATAAGAGCAGCTTGTTGTCTCTACCTGCTCATCTCTTTTATCAATACAACCTGAGACCTAATAGGCCTTTGGACACAGATTAGCCAATTTTAACCATATTAGTTGAAGTCATAGGCTTGCTTTACCCAAATTTGGTGCCCAAATTTGGCAGGCACTAGCTGAGTGTATGTACCTTGTTTACAATAGGTTGTAAACAGGAGTAAAAGAAGTCTGGGCAAGCCACAGTACTCAGACTCAGTGGCTCCAGGCTCTTTGTCCTCTTTCTCACTGTTGCTTCTCCCCACAACAGAAGGAGGGATAGCAGAAAAACATGCCTGGGCAAGGCAGGACATGTTCAAGCCCACTTTGACCTTTTTAGGTGTTGTTCTGTTGTTCCCATTTGGTTTGCTTGTTTTGGTTCCATCTTTTCCTGAATTGACACTAAACCTTAATCTGCCAGATCGTTAATGGAATTCATTGTCTGTTTCTTTCAGGATTTGTAAACAGAAAAAGTCCACTGATATCTAAATTATCAGCAAAGTTGAAAGCCTTGTCCTCGTGTTGAGTGACATCTTTTCATGGCTTTTGCTACTGAGGAGGTCTTATTGTTTCAAATCCCAACAATTTAGTTTCCTGCAATTTTTTCATTTTCCCCTGAAGGCTGAGATCCTTCAAGATGCTGAAGTGCATCCATTTTACTCTGTAGAAGGAAAGAAGAGGGACTTTTTGTTGAGATTGCTTTCCACCTCACAAATTGAATTCACAGTTGTGTGAGAGAGAAATAGAAGTGATCTAGCAAATGATTAGAGGAAATCAGGATGGTGGGTCTAGAAATGAGGATCAAACTAAGTGAGGGCATGTGGTGTGGAGGTTAGGCTTGTTTGACATGTGGATAGTGGAATCACGGCTCAGAATTATTACAACACTAGTGTTTCTGAATTCCAGATGAACAAAAATCTAATTACTCTCTGCTCTTGAGAATCATTCATTTCAACCTCAAAGAGGTTGAACTACATTACTCTTGCTCTCCCTGACTTTAATGCCCACATGGGTTACGGTGTTATTTTGTGTGCTTGACTTTTCCATGACTACAATTTGATTAGAGTAATTCAATCATTGCCAAGCTGGGATACAGTCACTGTGCAAAACTAGACACATGGTTCTCTATCCATGTTCATATTCATGGTTTCCTCTGGTCTTTCAGGATGATTTTAAGTACCATGTTGAGTTTAGGTTAGGTGCTTTGCCAAGAAGCATAGTTTTTCGACAATTTCCTGTGATCTTTAATATTTTTTTTTCCAGTTTTTATGAAATGAGTTAAGAGATCTGATTCTATAGCTCTCCAAGAGTGAACTTTGTGGATGTGTGTCTGGGGACTGATAGTGTATTATTTAGATCGTTCTTAGATTTGCCCTTATCTAGTCTAATACAGAATCAGCAGCATTATATGGAGTCCACGGAATAAAACTGTTGTCTCAACACTAGTATTTCACTTCATAATTTCATAAGACTTTCTTGCTGTCTCTTCAACAACAATTTTAAAACAGGATAAACTGTTTAAGGCAAAATGTCATTTCTGCCTCTATTCTTTAGGGGGCAAAAAAAGTAATTATTTCTTATTGGAGATTTTTATTTTTTACAACATAATTTTAGGTTGGTATTTTGACAGCTGAGTTGCAGAAAGAATGAATAAATTGCAGGCATTCTCACCTGGCATTTAGTAAATTTATTTTTTAATGACATATAGGCAGTTGATATGCCAAGAAAATAAATGATTACATGCATGCAATGCATTCAATAATAAATTCTCTATCACACTGAGCCAGTTGACAATCACATCGACTAAAGAGGAGGGGGGAAGTGTCATCTTGAGAACAGTGTGCTGATCACGGATGGCGCAGGGCCATGCATGATGGCAGCAAATTGGTAGATTTGACTGCGTGTTGACCGGTTGATAACTGTCTAAAAGAGGACACAATAAAGTCTGTTGCAGTAAAATGAAGGGCTGCAAGGAGGCCATGAGAACTATTACTTAACAAGCTACATAACTACTCACATCTTAATTAGTAACCTTGAACTCTATGATAGATTTCACAACAAATACTGCAAGCTTTGAGAGGAAAGTACAGATGACATATTCCAGGAAGTAAATGGAAGTTTCTCCATTTCTTAGTATACCAGGACAAATGAAACATCATATCCCTATTCTACAACAACCTGCTGATCTGCTGCAGCAACCAATACATCAAACTCATCATCCCAAATGCAGATTGTATCTTGCAATGTGTATTCTGCAATCACTTCAAAATTCTGCAATACCCTGAATAAACTTGCAGACATGTGAAATACTGAAAAGTCTGCCACAAATTCTTTACTCCCATGAAAACAAAAGAAACATGAAATGAATTGTTCAAATTTAGTCAGCGTGTCAGTCAGCCTTTCTCATTACTAGCTTTTCTGTGCAAACTTCTAACTGGAATCTCCTAGTAGCAGTCAGATTCTCTACAACTCTAATGAGGCTGGCTTTCAGTGCATTTGCATGAAGTTTTGGCAATTAGGAAGTTTTAATAGGTGAAATTTTTGTTATGCAGTTATAACATGTTTGTCAAGGATTTTATTATGAGAAAATTATTTTTCTCATTACTTTATATTTCAAAAAGCTTTTTCAACATCTCTATTGTTCTTTGGTAAATATGTGAGGCAGGGAGATACCTCAATTCTAAATAATTGGGATTTTGTATTGTAACTCCATTTGTTTCTGCAAATATTTTAAAAATGTGATTCACTGGGGATGAATTCCTCCTAACCTGTTTTTCATTATCTCATTTTATTACGTTTCTTTTTTTTTTTTTTAATATAACACCTGCTGTGCTATTAGTCATTCCAATAACTCTTTCTCATTTTTCCCTATTAGTCTTAAGCTGCCTTAATACAAAATGATTTTTCTTTACTGTGGGTTCCTTTCCTGATAGTTGGGGATAATCTCAGGGGATTTGCACCCAGGAGGAGAGCATCAGAGGCAAAGCATTCACCATGGAGGTTTAAAGATAACACAAGTGACAATTTTACAGTAGTGGACTGTAATGAAAGCTGAGAAAGTATGTGGACTTTCTAGCACTGTTGCATTCATTTGACTGTTTTTCAATCAGGTGAGAGACAGAAAGCACAAGTGGTTAATAGGCACAAAGTAAAGAGAAACCTCAGTTATGTGCTTTATTACACTTGCTTATTGTGGTAATTGTTCGTGACTTTTCTGATTAGGTATGGATTCTATAAGGCACTGGCTAAAATCACTTAGGAAGAAGTGTTCAATAACCTTGCAACATCTAAATTTTACTTTTGGGTTAAGAAGCTTTGGAGAGCATAGCCCTCAACTTCTATCCCATCATCTGGGTGCTCTTCTGTCAAAGTAAAGGTGCTGGGGGATGGTTTTCCCCACATGTGGAGAGTTCTAATTTTGAAAAGGTTATGTGCCACAGGCATGCTAGTGATGACTGTGTGATTAAATGTTCCTTATTATTGTTAGTTCTTTTTGTTCATCCTTATAATTAGTGCTGGTTCAAAATGCAAGTTGCTAACATCTAAGATGTAGTACTGAATGTCTTAATATTTTATTAAGAATGCAGTGTCCACTGGCATTCTGCAACTGGACATACCTTTGTTGATTTTTCTTTGTTAAGAAAAAGTATTCTTAAGAAAATTGTTTTTAATGAAGTGCAAATGAGAAAAATCAAGCTCAAATCCAACTATGTTGTTTTCACTGAAAATCCATCATTACCTTGATCTCTCAAGTCTCCAACTGTTCAGTACGTCTTTGTGAAACCTTTGTGAGTTTATTTTAGTTTGATGATAAGTTATGATACCCTTAATGTGTACTTGTTCATTGCTCTTATGTCTCTTGCTTTAGCTGAAAAAGTTGAGATAAGAGATATAATCAAACCATGAACTTTGAAATATGTGTGCATTTTTAAATCTTGGTTGGCAGTCATTTTGGCAAAGTAAGTGTTACACTTCTGTACAAACTACTGCACTTTTGATGTGTTTATCATAGGGAACGTTTAGACCTACTATAGGTGTATTTGAAAATCAACACTTGTTTTATGGAATCATAGAATCATAGAATGGTAAGGTTGGAAGGGACCTCAAAGATCATCCAGTTCCAAACCCCTGCCTCCCACTAGTACAACTCACTCAAGGCCTCATCCAACCTGGCCTTGAACACCTCCAGGGACAGAGCAGCCACAACCTCCCTGGGCAACCTGTGCCAGTGTCTCACCACCCTCACTGGAAAAAAAATTCCTCCTAACATCTAATCTAAATCTCCCCTCTACCAGTTTAAACC
>VWZE01008229.1:114064-180949 GCA_013396675.1 Eubucco bourcierii
AGGACTCGATTGCTGTCTGGGCTGCATGTGCACACTGCAGGCTCATGTTGAGCTGTTCATAAACCCAGACCCCCAGGTCCTTTTCCTCAGGACTGCTCTCCAGCCATTCACCACCCAGCCTGTTTTCTGATAGTTAATACAGGATCTCCCTCACATTAGGTCATTAGGGGTTTTTTTTGTTATATAACAAATGTAAATATATTGAAAGAATTTTTAAGTGACATTTCAAAAGTTTTAGGGAAAAGCTTGTAGAATTACTGCAGTTGGTGAAGAAAACAACCTTGGAATAATCAGAAGAACCTCAAAATAAAATGTGACATTAAAGGAAAACATATAACGACCCCCAACTATATTAATTTTCAATAGATTTTGTAACCAAAACATCATTTGTATTAGCAGCCCATACTGGCAACTTCAATTCATTTCAGTGAAATTTTTTCACCTTTAGTATTAGACATATTTTTAAAACTGACAAAATAGGGAGATCCAATGTAAGGTGCTTCAGAGTTTGCTTTTGGATGATTTCAGCATGCAGTGTGAAAATCCAGCTCTTTGAAATTATTTCAGATGGACTAATTTTCAGGTTAGGGTATCACTATGTTCTCTTTCAGATTCCCTGCTATTTAATCAGATGAATTTTTTGGAATAAATAATACAACCAATTACACAGGGCACTATGCAGCTATATGCATTTTTTTCCCACGTTATTCAAAGTGTGTATCTGTAGTAAATTTCAGTTTAGTTGCCTTTTGACTATTTTTTAAAAGTGTTTTTTAAAATCAGTTAATTAGATCTACATGTTGGTTTACAACCCACCATCTGGATTGTCCTCATATGTGATGCCTATATTTTTACAAGTGAAAAACACTAACCATGATGAAAAAGATTATACAGAGTCTTTTTGAGGTCATGTTAGCTGTTTAGCAGAGTTACAAAGATCCTTGTTCCCATTTCAGTGCTATTTTTAGCTCCAGACTATCCTTTTTTATTTGGTCTTTATTTGTCAGATATGAGCAGGTCTGATCATATTATGAAGAGAACTTCATACAAGTCTACCTTTCTGGAGAAAAATATTTGTCCAAATATATTTAAATCTCGTGTTATTTGTTTTTATGATTGAAATCCTTGCTTTCTTTAGCTTCTTTCCTAAGGCAGTCAACACATTGGCGTGATAAATATTGTATAGCTTTTAATGCTAATTATTGTTGATTCATGGTAGATATGAGCAAGTTGTAAAAGCATATCCCTGATGATAATAAACAGAAAGTATTAAAAAGCATCATAAACAAATAAATACTTAAGCATCTGGTTTTTGATGCTCCACTAAAGCTATTATAAATTAAGAATGGCTTATATCTTTTCCTGAGTTCCCATTCTATTCAAAGAAACCAGCTTTTGTGAATCCTCATGAGAAATTTAAAGGCATAATCTTACACAGATGAACCCAGTAAGTCTATCCCTTATTCTGTTTGGCTCATTTCTGTCTTGGATTGAAAGCAGAATTTTGGATAATTCAGTAGATTCATAACTTCTTTGGCATTTCACTGTTGTAGTCACATTCTTTTTTAAAATTGTGTTTTAGTTAACACACTTTAAAATTCTGCTTCTTTCATTAGGGTTTCGTTCTCTGAGTAAGTAGATGTGGGGATTCTTTGCTCTGACTTTAGTATCAATGCTTTTATAAGCTGTTCATTGTAACACCTGAATATTTAACTCTCGTTTTGTACTGATTAAAAGCTACAGAGAAAACATGAACTACTCTACGAGACTATGAGATTGCCACAAGAAAAAAAATCACTGATTATTTTTTGGTGTCTGTTTTTCATCTTTTACTGGAAAAATAAATGGAAAACTTCTTTTAAGGAAAAAGTGTGTTCTAGGTGTCAAACCATGTGCTCTGGATGTCAAATGACTAACGGAGAAGAATGTTTCTCACACAGAATTGTAGATTGTTACTGCTAAAGTCTTTCCATGTAGTGCTCTGGAATTTAATTTCTACAGTCTGTCTCCACTCATTCCTTTGAAAGCAAAGGAGTTGAGGGTGTTCAAGGCTCTGACAGTGTCTATGCTGCCTGCTGATGTTGGTATTCAGTGTTCTCTAAGATCTTTCTTCTCTGAATTTTTAATATCTTTTAATACCTTTGTAATATTTTTAATCACTAGCAGTCCTCCTGGTGGAACATTTTTTTTTTTCCTGTGATTATTACAGTCTATTTTCAAATAAATTCCTTTGATTGACAATCTGTATTTTTTTTCCCAGAATTATTTCACTTTCTTTCAAACAGCGTTTAGCACTCACTTTTTAGAAATTAATTTCTTGCTATATGCTTTCAAGTTTGTATAGTTTTTTAATCCTATAAGTTTTGCTAGGGAGTTCTAGAGAGAACCCAGGACAAGGTACTTGATGTTCACATCAAGGCAAAACTTTTATTTGCAATCTACCTCCCACTGAATCACCTTTGAAGTGATTGCTGGGCTACCTGCATCAGGAACATGTCACAGGTGAATACATGTTCCTCGAAATTTATGAATACTAATTCTGAATGCATGACATAAGAGACTAAATACTCCGGCATTACTGCTTCTCGTGCGTCCAACTGCATCTCATTTGTCTCAGTGGAAGTATTCCAGTGGGATTTGGTTGGGGTAGGACCAAAGCTTTAAGGAAATGTCCTTCCTAGGGAGAGGTGAAGTCTTTACAGTACTGTGACTGGGTGTGTTTGCTCAAATGTTGGTGTTTATATCAGTGTTGTAACATGAAAAGGATTACTCTTGTAAGAGATAGGCACATTTTCTAATCTATTTTAGTGTTTCCTCATAATAAGCTGCTGAGAACAGTTGAATATGTACCAATAAAAACGTGTTTGGCCCTAAGAGAGAAACTCTGTCTGGCACTTCGATGTGAAGATAACAAGCTGCATGCATATTAAAAATGCTGGTTTAGAGGGAAGCCAGAAGTGAGACTCTCTACTCGTGAGAATAGCTCTTTTCTTTTTTTGTAAGGGGAAGTATACAGTGCCCCTTAAAAGTAATACCTTTCTTTTTCTTTCTACTTCCTCTCTCTTTGCTTTTTCTTCCTTTATTGATCTGATGTGCTTTTGTCCAAATTGATCCCTGAGGTTGTAGATCAGCCCCTTACAAAGTCTCCTTGATAAAAGGGAATACCCTTTACACCAAACATTTGGTGAATTTGTCTGCTTGCAATGTTTGCAGAATTTGTAGAGCTAGGATTTGAATGTGAACTTTGAAATATCTCATAGCACTATAGGAATGGACTAGTTTAAAGAAACCAGTACAAGAACTGCTCACTTGTTGAAGCTCAAATAGCAAGACAGAGCACTGCCTTTATACCTGGAATGCAATACCTCAAAGTGTCGTGTGCTGAATATTGATTATACAACAGCCTTTTAATTAGAGAAACTTCAGATGTTTCCTCAATACTAGAAGATTCTTTGAATCCTTTTTTTTTTAAGTCAGAATTTAATTAGACATTTCCAAAGCAAGATTTAGCAATTAAAAGAATTAGTAAAAAAAAAATATTTTTTTTTGCTACTCAAGTGCTACTAGTAGATTAATAGAGCATTTCTCAGCTGTTTTCCCTTTAACGATGGCTATTTTCTGCATGTTTTAGGTGAAGCCATTGCACCTGCTAGAGAGCCATCCTGGTTACCAAAATGACTGGGCAAGTTAGTTTTACACTGACTGAAACAGCTTTTTACCTTCAACCAGATTCTTAGACTTATTCACAAGTAAGGGTTTGTGCTGTTCATCAGCTTATCTCACTGATGAGTACTTATTGCCTTTAACCTCTTGGTGCCACAGAGGGTGCCTAGAATGGGAGTGGTTTCCGCCCTAGACTTTAGTATTGTTGCTCCATCCTTGACAGAAAGAACATTTTGCCAGTGATTTGTGCTTAGATTTTTGCCACAGGCAATTTCTTCCTTCAAAACAGTACATAAATAAAATATTTGTTCGCGCTTCTCTCTGAGTGAAGCATACAGAAGAAAATCTTTACTCACTTATGCTGAAAGTGATATCTGTTGCAAGGAGTAAATCCTCATTTTCATATTTAATGAAGCCATAATCAATGGTAATGGATGAAGATTGCATTAAAGAAATCTTAATGTTCCTCTCAAGGGAAAGTAATTTTACTGGAAACAAGCTAGTTAATCAGACTCAGAGAAAAATAAGAAATGTTTTATTATACTGTCAGGTTTTCCAAGGACAAAGTGGAAATGTAGCAAAAACATGAACCAATTTTCATCTTTAGGAATTTATCACATCCATCATTATGTAGATTTCTTCCCTGAAACATACAGCACTAGTCATCTTGTTTAAGTTTACAAACAAAAAGCCTGACATTAGTAAAACATTTATTTCTGCCCTGTCTTACTTCATACAGATACAGGTTAATGCCCCCATCTAATGAGCGTAGATAAAAGACCTAAACAGGAAGAGTACAGAGGAGTGATAGCCAGTCACATATGTTCCTCATCTAACGTTACATATCTATATCAAAATTTAACTTTGATAGTTTATCCACGGAAACTCCATAGAGTTTTGTGCAATGAAATGCTCAAGTGCATACCGAAATCTTCACTGCATAGGTGAAATGAAGATCAGCAATTTGTCATGATAGTTGGCAGAGCATTAGCTACTCTCTTCATGCCACTTCGTGACTGCAGGATTGATGCTCGGAGAGAACTGCCTGGATCACAAGCCAGGTAGGATGAACCTTGCAGCCACTCATTCCTCTGTCTGCATTTGGGCTGCCTGTCTCTTCTCTGTGACACAAGCATGCAATTATTTCACATGAAGTAGTCCCACTCAGAAATCACCTTACTACTGAGATTCCACCACAGGGCTGAATGACGACAGATAATGTATTGTGCCTGGTTTACAGCTGAAAGACAGAACATGTTTGGATAAAGATTTCAGCACAGACCTCTTTTCTATAGCAGTTGCCTTTGGTAGTGATCGTCTACGTGTGGGTAGCACATTGGTTGGATGGGGTTTTGAGCAACCTAGTCTAGAGGAAGCTGTTCCTGGCTATGGTAGGAGGTGAAAACAGATGACCATTAAGGTTCCTTTCAATCCAAACCATTCTATGATTCTAAGATATGTTCGTAAGGGAAGTTATTATTTTTCATTTGTCCAACAGAATTGGAAACAGAAATCTACCTTTGAGGTACCAAGTCCTTTTGAGAGATACCCTTCAAATTTGAGATGTGGCAAAAATCTTCTCTGATTTTTCACATTCTATTATTCAGTCAGCTAAAACCAATAATGTTTTGTGTTTGTGTGTGTGTTTGTTTGTTGGTTCGTTTGCTTTGGAATTAAATGACAGTTTCAATTCATAGAATCATAGAATGGTAAGGTTGGAAGGGACCTCAAGGATCATCCAGTTCCAACCCCCTGCCATAGGCAGGGACACCTCCCACTAGTACAGGTTACTCAAGGCCTCATCCAATCTGGCCTTGAACACATCCAGGGAGGGAGCATCCACAACCTCCCTGGGCAACCCGTTACAGTGCCTCACCACCCTCACTGTAAAGAACTTCCTCCTAACATCCAGTCTAAATCTCCCCTCTGCCAGTTTAAACCCATTGCCCCTTGTCCTGTCATTGCAGGACCTTGTAAATAATGCTTCCCCAGCCTTCCTGTAGGCCCCCCTTCAGATACTGGAAGGCTACTATCAGGTCCCCTCGAAGCCTTCTCTTCTCTAGGCTGAAGAGCCCCAACTCTTGTAGCCTGTCCTCATAGGAGAGCTGCTCCAGCCCTCTGATCATCTTTCTTACACATAACATAGGGGATCTCTTAAGAAATATTCAGTCTTGGGTTCAGAGTTGTTTAGTGACTTTAACATTTGCACACTCCTCTCTGGAATAGCTCCTCTCTGTACAGGAAATGTTTTGATGATGTAATCAGTACAGAGGTTGTAGAACATCACAAGTGCAAATGATGGGGTACCAGGCTGCTTAGAGGTTACTATTGTTAAGTTTTGCTTACTCCTTTGACTGGGGAAATGCACAGAGGTATTGCAGCTTCATCTCCTCCCTGCTTCCTGAAAGATCTTTAGCATTAGCTTTATATAGCTGAGAATCATAGTCCATTTCTTCTGCATTTGGAAGAAAAGCTGAATCAGCCTTTTCAGTTGATACATTCAGAATGAGCCTCATTTCTTATACACATTTCTTGGAGCAGTTTGCATTATGTATACATAAGGAGAATAGATTGTTTTATGATTTTGTAATTAAAATGCAGCTGAAAATCACTGATCTGAAAAAGAACGTTACAGAGAAAAAGAAACGTTGCTTATGATTTCACATATAAGATGAGAATAAAGCACAGTTTATACTGCTCTGTGGGGCTGCTGGATAGCTAGGGAGTCTCAGGCTCTAGACCTGTTGGTCACTGCTGCATTCTGTGCATGGGTAGGAGGATGGAAAGGAAAATCTGGATTTAATAACAGGAAAAAAAAAAATGTTGGAAGTGGTTGTAAAAGGAAATGATGATGTTCCCACCTTGGTAACCTGGAGAGAACAAGAAAGTAATAGCATAATGATACAGACTTGAACTTCGTGATCTAATTGGTTTTCTGGTGCCCTCACTTCTAGGATTCATTTCAAGAATTCTTTTCAAAGTTGTGTAGTTGTGAAATAAATAGAATAAATTGGAAATGCAGAAACTAAATAAATAATGATCTGCTCACCATGTTAATATTACTGCTGTCAGTAGCAGTAATATTTATTTAACAATTAATCTACCTTACTCTCTGTAATGTGGTCCATCTTTCAAAGAACTTGATACTGTACCAACATCTCTTCTCAGTCATCCTCCATTCAGAGACCTACACATAGTAGAAGTGTTGTATCCCGGAAATAATTTTCTGGACAATACTTGGGAATCGGCTTGCTTCATACTGTGGATTTAAATTTAGGATCTTCAAATTCTGTGGTTACTTGATATTTGAAGAAGTTTGAAACCTGTCAAAGCAATACCCCTTCAGCATATCCAAGGGCCAGAAATTTGATGACAGTTCTATTTTATGTTGGTCATGAGCTCATATATTTCAAGTCTGTATTTCCTTCTAAAACTTCTAGCCTGCACTCTCTAGCAGTACAATAACTGAACCTGAGACACTACCCAGTTATGCAGTACACTGGCATGCTGGGATTCATAAAGCTCTGTGACTGCACACCTCATAAACTGATCACTCTCAATGGCTTTTCTTTCACTCTTTTTCTACCTGTTGAAAGAACTGCTGAAAGTTGTGCAAGGATAAATAAATAGGTAAATTTCAGTATCAACAGCAACAGATTACTTATATTGTCTTCTTAAGTTTTCCTGTTTTATTATTCCTTATAATTTTATGTCTTAAACATAGGATGGCTTGGGCATAAAACGAAGAGGTTTTCTTGCTGCCAGCTTAGCATTAACCATACTGGTTTTACCCATACCCTTTCTTTAAAGGTGACACTGCAACTGTTCACATACTGAGTCTGAATGGCATCTCCGTGTCAGCATCTTTTGCTGTGATACTGCCATCACAAGGATTCTTGAAGGACTCGGTGGTCACTCACTTCTACCATAACACTAGGGCCCTGTAAATAGCCCTTTTACGCATGAATTCCTCCATTGTCAGCGAGTAAATAACATCTAATATGAATGAGGGAATGATACTGGGTATATATTTCGTTGTCTTCTAGCAGCAGGTTTGATGCTCTGTCCCCTTATGAATCACCCATACCTAGACATCACAACACTTTGCAAGAGTCTAGCACCAGAGCCAGACAGGTAATAGTTTTTGTTAGCACCACAAGTTAGTGAAGTTGTTACTAGGGTCATGCTTCACAAATACTGCTGCTCAGAATGAAAATAATTGGCTGCCTTAGTCTTTTCTTTGATTTCTCTTCAAAGTCTTTTTGTCTCTTCTGTTAAGGATCAGAAGCATAGAGATTGCCAGTGAGTCACTTCCACATTTTAAGCAGATCTGAACAGCATTTGAAGGTGATTAGCTGAAAGCACAAATATACCCTTCTCAAGAAAGCTCTCACCTGTCCTGTTGTAAAAGCATAAATCTGTTACTGATTATGCGGATTCTGTTTAAAGAAAGGAATGATGTAGTTTTATCTTACAGCTGGAGGCCAGTGATACTTGTACTCCAAGTCCTCATGTTGTGGTTTGAAAAAGGATTTTGTTACTTGAGTATACAACTTTTTATATTGCTCAAAGGAATTCACTGGTCAGGAAGACATTCCAAAATGTTGTAAAGGAAAAACTGGACATGCAGGAAATTGCACAAATGAAGCTGTTTTCATACAGAGGGAGAGAGATCTTTGCAGAGGTTTGTTTTTTTTTTTTTTTCTTTTGCTTAGGTTTTGTATGTTTGCCCACATGAAACAAATTGGAGAAATTGGAACACATCTTTATCTCTCTTTAAATTCTAGTACCGGCTAGTATTCTGTAATTACTTCTCTTATCCTATGTTCAAGAATTGAAAAATTAAACAAAAAATTTACTCATTAAATTTTCTAAGGTGCCCCTGAACATAAAATATATTTTTTTCTAATTATTTTATGGCTGTTTGTATATTTTTCAAATATTTTTATTGGATAAACCTTATAAAGAATCAACACAACTTAATATAGACATAACTGTGCTAGCAGGGGGGGTTGAACTACTGATTCTGTGATTCCAATAGCCAATTTCATACAGCAGAGCTGAGAAAATACAACCTTTTGTAAAAACAGAAATACTTGTTGTAATGTTACATTTCAGTTTCCAGTGATTTTAATTAATGCATTTTCGGAGTGGGAGTAGAAATATTTCACCTCTCCTGTGTCATAATTATGGTGCATTTCTCACATATATCTCCTCCCATTAATACTAATTGCTTTTGATGCATACAACACAAATTGAACAATATAAAACTTTATCTTCACTGATTACTTTTAAAAAGCATATGTATTTTTAATTTCCGTATCTCACTGATCAAGTAAGAGTTCAGGTCTTGGCCACTGCCTTCAGGTGAAAAGAATACTTCTTCAGAAAAAAAAAAAAAAATCACAAGGATCAGAATTTCTCATAAATTTGATGGATGACATAATCTTCCATCTTTAAGCTCACTGGCACAAAACCGCATTTTTAGGCCAATATGTTGGTAATGAAAAACTTTGATGTCTTATTGGTAACCCATGTGAAATTAATTCAAAGTACCAGTCTTGTTCCCAAAGTCTGCATCAGAAGGAATAAAAAACCCCAATCAGTAATTTGGAACTGATGGTGAGTAGTGCAGCTGAGTTTTGTGTGTCTTGAGTGTGCTGGTTTGAGGCTAGTTGGAATATTTTAATAGAGAAAATTACACTATAGGCTGTGAAAGGAAAACATGGTGATGTCTACTTCGCTCATACGCTTGCTGAAAAATTGTTTGGTAACAATAACCAAAATATATAGATAAGTCAGTCTCTGTCTGTCGCTTGCTGGGAGAGCTGCTTGGGCGGTCTAGCAGCTTCTGGCTCTGGCTCCTCTGCCAATTAATTTTCACTAACCACTTTTCTTCTAACCCCCCTGGCTGATCCTCCTAATTTACCTTGCACATAAGGCAAACCTTGGGGTAAGGTAGAGGGGTGGGGAGAAGGTGGAAGGGTGGTTGGGAGCCTCTCCTGGAGTCTGTGATTTCTGGGAGGGGAGTTGTGTTTCTTTATTACCTGTAACTTATCTATTTCTGTAACTATTCCTGTCTGTAGTGCATATCTCTGTGCATTGTGCTGAACTGTAAATAGAGCTTCAGACCTTAACTTCCAGCCGACTGAATTCTAGTCTGGGTCATTTTGCAAAGTGTGAGGGGGCAGGGAACTCCCAAACCGTCACAATGAGTCATATCATTGCTCCAACCTCTCTAGAGTACTGCTGGAATACACTAAAAGCACATTAAAAGGGAACCTGCTGCATTACCTTCTAATTCAGGAATTGCCTGGTCCTTCATTAGACAGTTATATTTTTTTCTGTTACTGATAAAAGAATAATAAATAAATAAGTGTCTGAAATATGATCAGTGGAAAAGGAAACAAGAGTGGGGACTAGGGTAAGTGCATTCTTCTGTAGGGTCGTATGATTCAGGTGACTGTTGAGTATCTTAGAGATGTACAGGAAGCAGGACATATGGGAAGAACTGGCTACAGCAGCCAATTTCATCAGTTTATTTCACCAGAGATTATTCTAGTATTTCAGTCAAGCCAGATCAATATGGATAATTCAGCAAATGAAAATGTCAATGAAAAGAACCTGAGTATGAAACATATTGGCACTGATATAAACTAAAAATAGCTTAATTTAAATCTATTAATTATTTATTTTAAAATCTATACAGCTCTTGTGTGTATGTTATATAAAGCATATATACGTGTGTATAATACATCCAATTTTCTGCATTGCATATTTAATTAGTGCTATTCCAAAAGAAATTGTGTCAAAGAAAAGCACAAGCAGTTTAAATAGTATATATATTAAGATATGGGTTTAAACTGACAGAGGGAAGATTTAGACTTGGTGTTAGGAGGAAGTTCTTTCCAGGGATGGCGGTGAGACACTGGCACAGATTGCCCAGAGAGGTTGTGACTAGTCCCTCCTTGGAGGTGTTCAAGGCCAGGTTGGAGGAGGCTTTGAGTGATCTGTACTAGTGGGAGGTGTCCCTACCTATGGCAGGGGATTGAAGGTATCCCCAAAGGGATCTTTGAGGTCCCTTCCAACCTTACCATTCTATGATTCTATGATTCTATAACTGTCTTTGGAGTTAAATAGATAACAATTTTACCAATTTATACGCTGTCAGTCCTTAAAGGGCAAGGGAGGTGATCCTGCCCCTTTACTCTGCTCTCCTCAGTCCCCACCTGGAGTACTGTGTACAGTTCTGGAGCCCTCAGCACAGGAAAGACATGGAAGTGTTGGAGCGTGTCCAGAGGAGGCCACAAAGATGCTGAGAGGGCTGCAGCAGCTCTGCTATGAGGACAGGCTGAGAGATTTTGGGTTCTTCAGCCTGGAGAAGAGAGGGCTTCGAGGACACCTTATAGTAGCCTTCCAATATGTGAAGGGGGCCTACAGGAAAGCTGGGGAGGCATTATTTACAAGGTCTTCCAACCTTACCATTCTATGATTCTATATCTGTCTTTGGAGCAGCACATTTAAATAGATTGCAGTTTACTGATTTATACACTGTCAGTCCTTAAAGCTTTCACTTGTCATTCTGACCCTGTAATGCTCCTGCACTGTTCTTCATAGTGTTGTTCCAAAGTTGTGAAGTCATAACTTGGAAGAGTTTAGTGCAGAGCCAGTATCACAGTGCCTCCACATGCAGTAACTAGGACACAAGATAAAATGGAAGTATTTTATAAAGTTTACTGGAATAATTGGTAGTGTTTTATACACTGTTTCTATATAAATGTCTTATAAATGGTTAACCAATTTTGAATAAATCTTCCACGAATGTTTAGCTGAGGGTCACTGGGTTGGTTTTAATTATGGCTTATATCCATTTGTAGCAAGTCTAATTTGTAATCTAATTTGGTGATATGTACATAGATCTCACTGCTTTAGAAGCACACATGCAACTCGAGAATGAAATATTTTCTTAACTGCTTTTTGCTAATTGCTTTCCAACTGCTATACAAGGGCACCACTTGGAAACTTTCTGTTCAAGTCCTGCTGAAATAATGCAATCATGATGCCCTACATAGAACAGCTCAGAGGTGTTTTTATCCAGTGCCCAGACCTTGGCATATTGGTGAACAAAGCACCAGTTTAAAAAGAATTTTTTTTTCAAACAGACTGTAAGAGTACATTCAATTACACTGAATAATTCATGATTAAACTTTTTTCCTATACACAGGAATGTTATTGTTTTGAAGCAGCAGGGAGTGTCTATATGTAAAACTCCAGTAGCATACACAGTAGATTCCATAAATGATACACCAACAGAATATTTCTCAATTCATTTTTTACAGGTAAATGTGATAAAACTCATCTGAAATTAGTGTAACTAGGTCGTTTTGCAAGTGCAATGGAGCTGAATCACATTATGAACTGCTGCTAAATTGGAATAAAAACTTCAATGGTACTTTTCTGCAGCTTCCAGTACTTACTAACTTTGTAAAAGAAATAACTGATTTATGGGCAAAGTCTAAGAAAAGAACGGCATCACTTCTTATACTATCTAGTACAGAACCCAGGTGTGAATTTTGCTTATTATTTCCTGCTCCACCACCACCAGCAAATTCCCAGCTAGGGTAGGGGGAAACAACTTTGACTTGGAGTCTGTTTCAGGCACCAGAGTGAACCTGTTGCAGTCAGACACAGCCAGGAGCTGCTTTGTTACCTCTGTAGGCAAACTGTCAATGACGATGATAGAAATACTCTAGTATTATCTGTTACCCTCAAAACAACCATTTCTAATTGTCTTTTTTAATGAACAAAAGCAGCTTTCCTCATTAGATGAGAGTTTGAAGGACACTCAATTTATGAGAAAGTCGAAACTAAGTGGAGGGAAGTCATCCTACAGCACAGTCTCCGTAGGACCTCTTTCTGGGAACCTCCACTTTCATTGAGGGAAATTTATAAACTCCTCTTATTTTTTGTTATTGTGTTTGCCTCCAGCAAATAAAATACTTGTTAGTAGGCTACAATATTTCATGGTGTATAAAACTGAGAGAATGGCATGCCATGAAGCCAGGAAAGTAATGCACACATTTTTCATTCGTTAAATGCAAAAACTGTATGGAACATAGAAGGAGACTTTTCTTTCTGGGAATTTTATTTTTTTTTAACAAGAGATCTGAATGTATCTAGAAGTTTTAAGGGAAACTTAGTGTCAAACAATGATTACTCCAAGGACAGAAAATAGCCCTGGTATTCAGTGTAGGGAAATAAATGTTTGTCTACAAAGCCTTCATAAATATTATTAAAATATTGATATGTATTATTAAATATCTTCTATTTGGGGCAAGTTTTTGGGTATATTTTAATGTAGATTAAATTTCATTAACCTGGAAAATTGTGAAGAATTCCGGAAAATATATACAAAAGAAATCACATGGCTGATACCTTTAGAGCTTAATTCCTTTGTGAACACTACACTCTTAACACCATTCAAAAACCTGAATTGGCAGCACCTACATTTCTCTGCTTCTGCAACATAACTAATTTGTCGCCAGTTGTGAAATTTCAAAAGTCCGTGCTTGCATGAGTACATATGACTACTCTGTTTGGTTTTGAAACTTTATTATATTCTGTGCCCTTACAATGTAACTGGGAAAGATGCAAAATGTGCCACCTTTTATTTGCTTTAGCCAATTATCCATTTGGTTTAATTCTTAATTGCACTTTGTCAACATATATATTCAGTGCAAAGAAGATCATCATCAGATCTGACTGTTAGAGACATAGAAAGTACAATATGCTTAACAGAATGCTGCTGGGATTAGCATCAATTTTATAAGTGGCAAGAAAGTGAATGAAATTACAAACTGTTCTCTCTTTAAAGTAGTACATTTGAATAAAAAACCAAGTGAATTCCCTGAACAAAAGTGTTTGCAGCTATCTAATGCACATTTCTGGTAATATAACAGAAATACAGAATAACTTCATTTGACATTGGTTCATTTCATTGGAATACCTATACCCCTCTTGGACTTCCAAGATCTGTCATGAATGTATCATTTAAGTGACAGTTTTTCAAATATGACATATAATCCATAGATAAAAATCATTGTAACTCCTTTATAACTGTCATAGGCATTTTGCTGTAGATAAACAGACATAAAATAATTAAGATATAAAGATAATTTGATAAGTTTTGGGTTTGTTTTTTTTTCTTTATTTGTTTGTTTAGCTATTTGGTTTTTTTTCTTTAGCAGATGTTAAGTTTGAAGGGTTTTCAAAAGTTATGGTCTTGCCAGAAGTGAAGGAATTTACAGTATAGCTATGGTAGGGATGTTACGGTCTTCTTCCCTTTAGTTGATATAAATATCATGTACAATAATATAGTGATGATCTCATCCAGCTGTGAAGTGTATTTTAGTGTCAGGGAAAGATATTAGCAAACATCTCAGAGGCTCTATGACTCAGTAATGACCTTGATTTTGCTGACTAGCAGGGAGATTTACAGCTCACAAGCATAGAAAGTAGGGTTTCATATAAGTTAGTGGGAAAGCAAATGAATAAATCACAGAAGTACAAAGGGTTAGTAAAATATTTCTTACTTGATTTTTCTAACTGGAGATCTGGATTGAAGAAAATCACTCAGAGTCTTAGAGTTTGAATCTCAAAGGTTGATATCTTTTGAAATGGTCATTCTTCCATACTCCTTGCATTACAGCTCTGCTCCAAATTGTGAAAGAGCTGGGATGGGAGTAAATTGGTGTGCGTATTTAGAGATTACCTTTAAACTTGATGGAATATTGCTATTGACATTTTAAACACTGGACATTCTGAACAGGGAACTCAAGAGATGGCCACTTCTGGATGCTCCCAAGTCACCTTCACTTTTAATAGGGAAAGAATATTGGTGGGATGGGTGTTCACCTGTTATGGTTTCATTGAGTGCATCCTTTTCACAACCAGACACACCTTCTCCCCAAGAGATATTATTTCATTGCAATCTTCCATTTGAAAATTAAAATGGAAATTAAATCTCAGTTGTTATTCTTTATATGGCTGACACATGCCATTGAATACAACAGGACTGAATTTTTAATATGTATTTGATATCCTTGCCTACAAAAACCCTCCTAAATGAAATCAGAGATTTGTTTGGGGAAAGAACATTTTCCATGTTGTGCAAAAATGGGTACAGAGGTGCCTGAACCAGTTGGCAGTATAAACATATGCCCATTTCTGGTGGCCTTCAGGCCAGAAAGCAGTTTATAATTCTGCCTTCCCACAGTTTAGGACTCAGCCAGGTATGCATAAGACCACAGTGTGGGAAAGCAGGAAACAGTAGTCATAATGGATCACCAAAGACAGATACAGATTCACCCCTTTGCACTCCAAGATGTCCCATGCTTGAGCCATCTCTACACCACAGACTATGTTGCCAAGGTCACGTGGCATTCCCCGTAAGATGAGAAGCTCAGCTTCAAAACCAGGGAGCAATGAAAGTCATGGCAGAAGGAGAGCTTATGAACACTCTTCAGATATGGTTCATAGTTTCCAGATCCCTTGCTTGGAGAGTAAAACAGAAAACCCACTTCTCTCCTCAGCTAACCAAGACATGATAGAGAAGGCATCAAGGAGAAAGGGCTCAGTGAATCAGGTTTCTGTAGTTGAAATCAGTTCCCTGCAACCGATGTGACACCCTTGAACATTAAGTATATTCAAGTTGAAGGCTGTTTGGAACAGCTAACACGTTGCTGGAAATGCATTGCCATGTAAAATGGTTTTGGTTCTTCCTTCTTGACTGCCTCATGCTTATTTTTTTTGTGCTAAAGGAGGAATACACACACATATGTAGATACACAAGCCTGTGGCTTAACAGTGCTACATTTGCACACAGCTCTCTGTGATCTCTAAGCATCCAGTTTCTGACAGTGATATATCATGAACTGTTTCATGTTTAATTATTAATTTTACATTAAAGAGTTCCACAGTCAATATTTAGATGTTTTATGACATACAGAACCTTTTCCATATACATATTTTCTCTACAGAGACATAATGTAGCCCTTTCAATACTAAATCAATTACACACAAAGTTAAAATAACTTGATTTACTGCTTAAGGCCCTTCCCTAACATGATGCATCAATACTAAGAGAGTAAGAATAGTGATATCGTGGCCTGCTGTTAATCCTTGAAGACCTTCACTTTTCAAAGGTCAAGTCTCAGTGCAGACTCTGCAGACTGTAAAGCTGTCCAGCACAGAGCCAGGCCAGGCCTCTAACAAGCTTCCTACTAGCATGCTTTCCGCTCAGCTGTAAATAGACATAAATAGGAAAGAGAAGGTCTTTTGGAGTACATGAAAGTGGGACAAAAGTGTAGGAGAATCACTTTATTCTAGCCCTGTTTTCCTCATCTATAATAGTAAGTAGAATTAATAGGAGTGGTATCAACTACTTAAACACCCTGAGATTTTTATATCCTTTTTTAACATAGATTTTCTTAGAATTGATCACTTCTAAAGATGCTTCACCTCATCTTTCTTAAATATTTAGCTTAGAATGGGATGAACTGCATCCAAAATTGACACTGCCTCTCCAATTACTGTTAAGAAACTTACAAGATTAGATATCTGAACCTAAAAGAATCATAACTGAGTGAAATTAATCACACCAGCTAACCCAAAACTTGTTCAAATTAGGGAATTCATTAATTAATTCAGGAAAGGATCCTTCTGAAAACAGAGAGCACACAGTCCAAATGTATTCTTGTCACATATATGGAGAGAGTTTTGAAACCTGTGATTTATAAGATAGTTTCAAAACCCTGTTTTAAAATCATACGGCACACTCTTTCTGCATGTATATTATTTATTAAATCCAACTATCAGTGGCTTTAAAATATAATTTAAGCAAAAAGAGCATTTTGAGCAGGGTTGCAAAGACTATATGCAGATATTTCAATCTCAAGATGGGGAAATGGCTGAGAAACATTCTCTTTTCTATTATTCTAGAATGCTATTAAGGAATGAGCTATGGGCTTGATTTCAGGCTGACCAATTCGAAGTATGGGTTTCAAGAATAATTGATTGTTTTTATCCTTCCCCACTGTAAGCTCCTTTACTGTAGAAAGCTATTGAACTTGATTAAGAAGAATGTACAGGGGAAGAAAGAATGCTTTGTAAAGGAAAGAATATCTTTCCAAGCCATACCTTATGATCTTTGTAAGCATTTGTTCAATACTGAAGTTTGAGACCTTACAATCAAATATTCTACTTCTTTTTGTAGTTTTAACAGGAATTACTACACGTTTGATCTGAGTTTTGGGGGGAAATGCAATGGACTTCATGTAATTATCTGGATGAAGAAAGGGAGTAGTTGCCCAATTCACTTATTTGGTCTAACATTGAAGTTCATTATGAAATACTGTCTGGATAGGATGAATTTTAATAGCTTCAAAAGAGCAAACATTGGGATACCAACTAAATAATTTATCCAGTGGTTTATCTGCAGGAGAGGGAAAAAAAACCAAAACAAACAAAAGAAGAACTCACCTAAAAATATCCTGTGTTAAGACAGAAACACTTATCCCTCAGATAAAAACTTTCAGATGTTTAATAGATTAAATGACTGGGACTTGACTATGAAATCATTACAAAGATGAAATGATACATTAGAATAAGCCTTCCTGCAGATGAAACTAGGAATTATGTCAGAAGATTTGCCTTGTATGATGAGATCTGATTCTCCTTTCATTAGCAGTATTGAAGAATCCTTGGCTTAGGTGGATTCATTCTGGATTGATAAACACGATGAGAATCACAGTGACAGAGTCATGGATAACAGGGATGGGTATTTCAGTTCTATCCCCACTTTGTAACATGAGATTAATACACTAACAGTTCATATAGTTAAGGTGGCAAAAAAATGAAGACAAGGACTTCCAACTTGCAGTTACACATTATGTGTATAACTGTGTACTGTTACCCTACATCTGCGTGAAAAAAACTTGCTAGTAGCAAGATGAAAAAGAATCTAATATAGAAGAGGCACAAAGACCATCCATTTGCTTTTCTCTTTTATTTCACATATACTGAAGTGAGAAATTATGAAGTTAAAAAGGGAATAAACCGATGTAATGCTGTATACTTAATGTAGACCTTCAAGGTCATTCCTATATTTCATAGCCTCATCTAATATAAATCTTTGCTTTAGTGGTGCTGGGCTGGTTTAGATCAACAGAAATTCTGGCCCACTGTCTCAAAAAGCATTTCCAATCAGGAAAGATTGATTCTGCACTGAGACATGTTATTAAAATGCATTATTACCACCTTTTAATCAGGATGGATGCCAGTGTACCTTTCTTGGACATAAGAGGATAGTTGTAAGTGATTTCTGTAAAGTAATGACGTGGTTTTGATTAAAGTCCACTACGACAGGGCACTATAATTGCTGCCTGTCTTATAGGATGTTTTCACAAAGCCAGTCAATTTCTATACAAAAGTAGGTTATTTAAAGAATGAGATCTTCCATTTATGAAGTATGGCCCTGATCAAAAAACTATTGAAACCTGTGAAGACATTTTCACCATGGAAAAATTTCTTGATTTTCTTACTGTTCTTGAACCATTCCTAATGCAGAGTATGCACACAAAGTGTGCAGCCTGGTGGCTGTCTGTCTGGTTGGTTGGTTGGTTTTTTTATTACTCATTCCACACAGGTTGCATTTTTATGTTTGTTTTTGGTTTGTTGTTCATTTTTAATAGACACTGTCAATAGACTACAGTACCTTTTGTTTGTTTGTTTCTCTCCTTTTTTTCATTTTGAAATAATTTGCTGTTAGAATGAAAGGAGAAGTATTAATTTCCTTTGCATTCTCAAAATGCTCTTAGATTTTAACATGCTACTGATTTAAAGCATACATTTGGCATTGATCTCTTTCATTGCCATGAATTTTATTTAGCTAGTTTCATTCCTGCCTTACAAATAGTCTTAATTAAAAAAAAAAAAAAATCAAAACTGTGACTGACAAACATCTCTGTGTTGGAGCTGTTATGTGTGTAGAACCTCTTCATTACAAAAAAATTCAACAAAAATAGAAGTCTGAAGTGTTACCTTGATTCTTCCTCTGCTAAGATGTGCGCTCAGCCTGGACTGCAGCAGTCCATGTTGGTGGGCCTATTATAGCACATTGCTGCTTCCTCTCTACCAGTGTACGTGTTTCATTTCCAAAGGACAGTGGTGCTGTGAAAGGGCTGTGGGCTAGAACACAGGTAGGATACTTACCTGACTCCAAGAGCTGGTAGTGCTGCTGGTCTTAAAATTCAGAGGCTTTCATGACTTGGTGGATAGCTGAATGTGAACTTGGTGCCAGTGATTAGCTATGTTTTGTTTTTAAAAGAGCCAAGAGAAGAGTCTATACTTGTTCTTGTTTCTGTTCCTGTGAATATTCATCATGTTAACTCTTCTTGACACGGCTGGATGGAGATGAGGTGAAGGTGGCTTTGAAGTGAAAGACTTCCAGTTCTCTCTGAAGTCAGAATGCAAATAATTGACAATATTTTTTTATTAACTTAAGCAAAGTCCCTTAAACATCTATTTTCTCTTCTTCATTTGTCTTTATTAAGAGTGCCTCCCTACTTAGAGGATGGGAGAAACTGGGTATTAGCTTCTTTTTTGGGAGAAAGTTAAATGACTAATCTAATTTTGTCTGGTTTATTTTCTGTCTTGAGATTTAGGGGAAGCTTTCTGCTACATTCAAAAGGTAATTTCTCATGGGTATTTCTGGATATGAAATTTACATCAGGCTTCATATCTTTATATGAGTTTAAAAATTGCTGTCTATTAGCAATTTGCATTGCTTTGGCCAGAACTATACCACCCAGTAAACAGGGAAGGGTAGAAGGATGGGAAACTGTTAAAGAAAGGTAGAGAAAACCAAAAGAAAACATTGGGGTTATAAACCAGAGATAAATGCAGAATATATATATTTTTAGTAAGCTCTTTGCTTGGCTGTTCTTGACTATAAAGTTTTCATCTGCATTTAAACAGCTTGTATACGTCTGAAATCAAATTTGAATGATTGCAGGCAATTCCAATTTTACATGGGAACTGGGAAAGCAGCATGGTGAATCATGTGAGTTGTAAGCATCTCTCACTAAACATTTCAGCTGTCAAACAGTTCAGATCAAAGGGCTGAGTGAATAAGCAAGTCTATCTAGGCAAGAGATGTTGAGTCTCATACTTTTCACTTCTGGTAGTTTTATAAAGGAAAGAGCTTGGCATCCCCCATTTCCACTGGTGCAGTGGTGATTTGGAATTTAGCTCACCATTTTAGGCATTGACCAATCTCCTCCAGGATCTGAGGTAGCTTTCTGGCAGATGTCTGACAAACTCACTTGTCATGGTGCTGAGTTAAACAGGGATTGTGGCAGTTTCTCTCTTGAAGGTTTTCAGAAAATCAGGCAATATTCTATATCTTTTCAAGAATAGTCCTGCACTGTGTTTAGGGGGATGAATTTAGTGATACTTTTATGTGTCATCTAGTTTTTCTTTCCTGGGATTTTTTCTGATTTACTTCTAGTGCTAGCCAAAGTCCAGAGAGAATGTGGGTCCTCTGTGTTTTCTGAGTGTGCCTAGGGCTGAATCTTACTCTCTGTGTGCTGAACAGCTATTCTTTCACACATAAATCACTGTTCTGTCATATTTGCCTGCTGTGAGATGTTCAATGCATATCATCATTTACATTAAACCATTTACTTCAGGGGAATGTATTATATATTGCTTTATGAATTATGTTATCTGACATATAAGATTATGTTATGAATTGGCAGTTAGAATATTAGAACAGTGGAACTTTTTATAGTCTATGGTCATGATCCAAGAAGTAATTCATTCCTTTTTAAAATGGTCTTCAATGGTCAAAAACGAAGCAGGGACAAGATTGCAACATTTTTACTACAGATTCAGAACTCAGGCAGAATGATAATTAGGGAAAAAATGTGGTGGTTTGCTTAAATCAGTAGCCTGTTCCTATCTGGAGGAAGTGATGTGGGTTTTTCACTAGAGTTCCTTTGTTCCAAGTCCATCTGAAGAGGCTGGAAGTGAGCAGGGTTGATGACTTCACCATATCTGAGGAAAGAAAGCTGCTTTCCTGAAGGGGTAACAGTAGGTTGAGTAGAACTGGGGGGGGGGAGCTGTTTAGTGGAAGACAGAGTTCTAGGAAGGGCATAGTCTGCGGAGCTTCAAACAGCTTTCAGAGGTTTAGAGTCATATTAAAGAAAAGATAAGCTTGATTCAGGAACACATCTCGGCACTTTCTTTCTCATGAACCCTGTGTGTTTAAATGGGAAAAGTTAATATTTTTTTTTAAATTGGAGAGTTTGGTATGCACTCTGAAATAAAGGAGTTTCACTCCTTGTGGGACTGCCTGTGTCATGCTGTCTGTAGTCTGTCAAACGAATGTAAAGACTAAACTTTTTTTATTATTTTTTTTTTTTTGTGAGAGAAGACTCAGAGTGTCTAAAACGTCAGTTATCCCAATCAGAGACCACAGTTTTCATGTTTTGAACAACTCAAGATCTGTTATGGGACTCTTTGTACTATGAAGGGATAAATAACACTCTTTTTATATGCTTTGTAATTTTCCTGATCTGCACTGAGTGTATGTTTCAGTATACATATGGTACCACAAATCTCATAACCTGGTATGTTCTGATAATATAGGCATTATTTGGGAATCCTTTGTGGGCTAGCAATTCTCAGTGCTTTCATCCAACAATTTTACCTTAAAGAAAGAAACTTTCGATAGCACTGGAGACTAACCACAATATGCCAGAACAGCATCCGCACCACATAGCTATGCAAATTCACTTACTGATATTTCATATGTCAATGTCTTGCTGGGAGCAGCAGATACCTGAAAGCTCTTGATGCCATTTTCTGTCATGTGATGCTCCACCCTACAGTATGGCCAGGGACAGTACTGTACATAACCAACTTAAAACATCATAGGAATGAACAATTTATTCTGTCAAAAAAACTGTGTTACTCATGAGAAAAAAAGGTTAAATGTTAGTATTGTTAAAGGTTGACCTGTCTATACATCTTTACTGCTTGATAACAACTAGGAATGCCCTGTTGTTTCTTAGTTTGTATGCTTTCTGACTGCATTAACTCTCTGTAGATAGTAGCAATTCTTAACAGCTCACCTCTTAGCATTACTGAAGTTTCTTTTATGTATCAAACCAAAACAAAAGTTGTTATTCATTCCACAAATGATTGTCCTTCAGCACACACCTCCACCCCTGCTGATTGCAGTATACCCAGTGTACGGATTGGTGATGCCATCTAAACTCTAGCTTAAATAGTATATACATGCCCTGAATTTGCCACACATCAAATTAGACAATATGGAAAGGCCCTGCAGGGTAGCAAATTATGCCAGATGTAACATAAGATATGTTAACAGCCTGAACTAGTTAGTTCTTCCTAAGTGTCTTCTCTACTAAACAATACCTTCAAGTTTTTAATAACAAACATGAGATAATAACTGCAGTTGCAATTCAAATGTACTTGATTAGAACCATAATAGGCTTTCTTCTTATGTTTGTTTTGCTTCCCTGTGGCTTGTTGCATAAAATGACAGTCAAACATGTAATTAGTTATGATGAGTGTAGTAATTGGGAGGGTATTGTCCTTTGATCCATTTTCTGAAAGTTGCTGTCTTATTTTTTCCTGTAGTAATAAATGTAATGTGCCCCAGAGATACAGGTAGGTCTCTGGATTTTTTTTTTAATTTTTTTTTTTCCCATCCCATTTGTCATTTTTTTTCTCCTTATATTAAAATATTTTGTCTTTTTGAAATTATGCCATTGCACAGCTGATCAGTGCAGGGGAGATACACTTGAGCTGCTGAAGAAGGTGGAGACAAAACTTGGCAATCCAGTCATGTTAATTAGGAAAGTAAACTCTTTCCTTTCTGTAGTACATCTAGAAAAGATTCAATGTTGCGCTGGTTTGAGGCTAATTTGTATATTTTAATAGAGAAAATTATATTATAGGCTGTGAAAAGGAAACAATGGTGATGTCTACTTCACTCATAGGCTTGTTGAGATGTTTAAGAATAAGTACTCAAAACATAGACAAGTCAGTCTCTGGGGCACAGCATCTCAGTCTAGCAGCTTCTGGTTTTTTCTCCTCTTTGCTGAGTAATCTCACTAACCACTTTTCTTCTAACTCCGCTGGCCGATCCTCTAAATTCACCTTGCGCATATGGCAAATCCTGGGGTGTAAGGTAGAGGGGTGGGGAGAAGGTGGAAGGGTGGTTGGGAGCCCCTCCTGGGGTCTCTGATTTCTGGGAGGGGAGTTGTGTTTCTTCATTACCTTTAACTTGTATATTTTGTAAATATTCCTGTCTGTTGTGTATATCTCTGCTTGTATATTTTGCTGACCTGTAAATAGATCTTCAATCCTTAACTTCCAGCCGGCTGAGTTCTGGTCTGGGTCATTGTATAAAGTGGGGGGGCGCGGGCAACTCCCAAACCATCACAAATGCACTGAACATGCAGCAGAGACTCACAAAAAATGAGGGAACTCCAGGGGGAGTGTTTGAGCACTGTAGCTCTCATAGGACAGTTCAGACCTTAAACCAAAATTGTATTTTAATGTTACCAGTCAATTTCAGAGTTGTCTTTTAAGGCTGTAGACTTAAGACAATTGTTCACATTTCATCAAACTAGAAAAAAATACCTCATTTCCCCTACATTCCAGTGCCTTTTGTAAACTTTGCAGACAAATGACTAAATAATTTCGCCCCAGTATTTTTCCCCAATAAGCCATCCCCTTTGATCACCACAGAATTGTGTAAACATTGTGTTTTATTTTTTAATGCCTCATAGGAAGATTTTTACCAGCATTTGCAAGCCAGCATAAGGCCAAATGAGCAACCAACAGATTGATAGCTGCAGCCTC
Organism: Eubucco bourcierii; assembly: GCA_013396675.1. Lineage (NCBI taxonomy): Eukaryota > Metazoa > Chordata > Aves > Piciformes > Ramphastidae > Eubucco > Eubucco bourcierii. The sequence goes on from VWZE01008229.1 coordinate 137,684, forward strand.
TGGAGCAATGACTTGGCTAGTGGGAAATATGACTGATCAATGAGGAGCTCTGGGAGGTGCAAGTGGAGGTGTTGGGTCATTATGGCAATAGTGAAACTGCCCAGATGATGTGACAAATAAATCATGAATACTGAAATATACCATAGTGTAGCTGTACCTTTACTGGGAGAGGCTTTCTGAGTATCTGCACATCATTGACAGAACTATGAAGTTGCTGATTTTGCAGACATTTCTTCTCCAGCTCGATAAGTTAATATATATTGTTTAACATGATAATGTAGCAAGCTGTTGTTTTGTGGTTTAAACACCAGCTGCATGTGATTGATGCCAGGAATGGAAGTATTTATAAAATGACACTGAATCAGAAGTAGTCAGTTTATGGGTCTGGGGAAATGAATCTTTTATGAAGAATAAAACTTTATGATGAAGGAATAACACTGAGGAATTTTGCATCTTGGATTAAACTCTTTTGGACTGGATGTATGATGCAGAGCCTTTTCAAATAAAAATGTGTGCCATTGTGTTTTTAGGAAAGACATGTCTATAAGCATTGTGTTTAGTCCTGTCCAGTCCCAAATATAGGGTCGTGTGTGTTCCTTCTGTAAACACCTCAACTAGACTAGGAAGATTCTTCCAAGGAAATATAGCTACCAAACAGTTCTTGGAATATATTTTAGTTTCTGTTTTAAAGATGTTGTGAATTTTGAGGCATCAACCACACATACAAACCCATTCTAGCAGTTTGCATATGTGGACTTTTTTGTTCACTGTGTTTAATTGAAATGGAATAGAATCACAGAATCATAAAACGGTAAGGTTGGAAGGGACCTCAAGGATCATCTAGTTCCAACCCCCTGACATAGGCAGGGACACTTCCCACTAGCACAGCTCACTCAAGGCCTAGTCCAACCTGGCCTTGAACACCTCCAGGGAGGGAGCAGCCACAACCTCCCTGGGCAACCTGTGCCAGTGTCTCACCACCCTCACTGGAAAGAACTTCCTCCTAACATTCAGTTTAAATCTCCCCTCTACCAGTTTAAACCCATTGCCCCTTGTCCTGTCATTGCAACATCTTGTCAATAGTCCCTCCTCAGCCTTCCTGTAGGCCCCCTTCAGATACTGGAAAGCTACTATAAGGTCTCCTGGAAGCCTTCTCTTCTCTAGGCTGCAGAACCCCAACTCTCTCAGTCTGTCCTCATAGCAGAGCTGCTGCAACCCTCTGAGCATCTTCATGGCCCTCCTCTGGACCCGCTTCAACAGTTTCATGTCCTTCCTGTGCTGAGGGCTCCGGAACTGCACACAGGACTCCAAGTGTGGTCTGACGAGAGCAAAGGGGCAGAATCCCCTCCCTTGCCCTGCAGGTCACACTTCTCTTGATGCAGCCCAGGACTCGGTTGCTGTCTGGGCTGCACTCACACTGCAGGCTCATGTTGAGCTTTTCATCAACCCAGACCTCCAGGTCCTTTTCCTCAGGGCTGCTCTCAGCCATTCACCACCCAATACAGAGGTGCTATCTCTATGCTTTAACATGAAAGGACAACATTGAACTCTGGTTAGTTTGCAAACCTGCTTGTGAACACAAGAATGTAAAGGATATGTTTCTGAGCACAAACATTCTCAGCATGGCTGCAAAAGCCTAGCACTAGTTTTCAGCTCAGTGCCAGGGCATCCTATTTTTTCTTTAAGGCAGCAACTCTGCTTGCTGTAGCAATGTGAGTTTACAGGTGACATTTAAAGGTGTAGATTTCTGCATCACGTACACAAAACATGTACCACCTTACACACACTCTACTAACGCATAATATCTAAAGGCATCCTCAAATTTTATGTGCACTTTTACATCTGTTATATGAACTTATGAGAACAAAATAACTTTTGCTTAAATGTAAATGCCACTTTGATGGCAGCAACAAACCACCAACTCCACATTTTTGACAGAATCAACACAGAAACAAATGGGTCTAATTTTCTACAGTTTTTCTCCTGGATCTACAGTCTCTATGCAAAATGAATGTAAAATTCTGTTCTTCTGAGTTGCTGGAATTTCTTATCTGTGTGCACCAGAGGAATGATTACGCAGAATAAGATAATGTCCAGTGACTTGAAAGATTGAAGAACTGCAGCTGGTAAATCAGAATCAGATTCAGATTCAGTCATTGTATTAAACCAGTTTTATGCCAGGCTTACTAGAGATTTGTGGGTTTAAATGAGATCTTAAAATCTGCAAGTGCCTTCCACATGCTTATCACCAGAAATATTTCAGTAGAACTGTCTAAGACAACTGAATTGAGTATATATTTTAATCAGTTTCTAAAGCTTTGCTGAACATCAACTCCCCTGATAGATTAATAATGGTAGCAAATGTATATTCATTTAAAACATGGTTTAATGTGCTTTGACATAACATGGTAGTTAATTACATTTTTCAGGAAAGAGTTGTATACCAAAACCCATTGAATTTCACATGTAGCTGGGCACTATTTAAGAGCCCTTGAAGATATGTCTTCATTCTTACTTATTTTGCTGTAGTCTTGTGACTTAGGAGATACTAATGAACCACGTTGTCTAATAGCAGTGTAAAAAATCTTCTTGACACATGATATCTAAAAAATGACCCTTGTGGAAAGTGTGAATCTTCATTCTTTAAAACAGAAAGCTGTTCTTTTTTTCTTCTGAAGAAGTTTCAAACAAAGTAGGTGAAAATATCAGGGTTAGTATCATCTTGTTATATTGGAAAACATGGCATGGTATCCAGAGGTAAGCTCCTTTTTGAGCTGTCTGACCTTTAATCACTGGTGAATAAAACCAACATGCTGTCAGATCTCTGTTATTTTTCTCAAGGGGGAACTCTGCCTGAAGTAGCAATGAAGCAAAACCTTTGAGATCTTATATTCAAGGTCACTACAACAAAAGGCAAGGCTTTATGCTCTGGGAAGTATAGCAAAAGTAAGAAAGAAACATACCCAAATAAGACAGTTCTGTTTGTTTAACAGTGAACCAGGCAGTTGTTATGTCAGCCTATAAATAAAGCTGGGTTTGTTTTGATTTGTTTTGTTTTACTTTTGCCACAATATTTTGTCTGTGTTTCAAGACCTTCACAAGGAATATAAACTCCCTGTTTATCATTGTATATGAATGAGATCTATTTCTGCTCTGCAGACATTTCCAATGGAAAGTCTCCAGCCATGTCTGCGCCAGGTTTTAATTACTTGTGGTTCTCTTGCCACAAAGGCAAGGGCAGACTACGTACCAGGTGAAGCTACTTAGTGGTCTTGGGGAGAGAATTATGTATTGTATCCACCTGGTTCTCCCAGGTGAAGGCAATCTTTCTCACTAAGTGCATTCTGTTGTGTCTCCACCTGTCGCTTAGGAACGACTGTGATGCATATGACAGCATTTGATGCTGACGACTCCAGCACAGACAATGCTCTTCTGCGGTACAACATCCTCAAACAAACACCTACCAAACCATCGCCTAACATGTTCTATATTGATCCAGAAAAGGGAGATATTGTTACAGTGGTGTCACCTGTGCTGCTGGATCGTGAGGTAACAAGATTTTCTTATTGGTAATCTAACATTTCAATGTTTGTGCCTATGATCTTTCTTTTGATATGAAAAGAGGTTTGGAGTATTGCAGTAGTGGAGATTCAGATGTTCAACTTTGAAGAGTCTTTGAAGAGTTTTTTTATTTCTTGTTTGGGCATAAGAAGCTATATGCTGTAATCTAGTAAGTGAACAGCTAATCTCTATGTGATTATTCATGTACTAGTGGGAGGTGTCCCTGCCTATGGCAGGGGGTTGGAACTAGATGACCTTGAGGTCCCTTCCAACCTTACCATTCTATGATTTTAAGATGAATTACCACAATACCAAAATCTGTGTTTATTATGGGTCATTAACATTATGAGAGCATAATTTGATAGCAAAGAAAACTTAGGTGTGATCATTTCATGCTCAGAGGATAATAAAGCAGAGAAATAAGACTCTGTCTTAAGAGATTTTATCAGAATACATGAGGTCTGGGTACCAACTCAATGATGACCTAAACAGTTTCTCCGTAAATCGTAATTTCCTTTGATAAGGTAGCCCTGTGTGTTCTTAGGCTCCTGAAGACCAAGTTGTGTTCTTGGCTGTTTCGAGAATATGCTGATCTACTGAACTTGTCTTCTTGATTAGTCCAAAGTTCTCAACATTCAGCATGTTATTTCTCATTTTAACCAGATGAAAACTAGCCCCGTGCCACTTTGTGTTTTAGGCAAGCAACTTTAATGAAGCAGATATTTAGTAGGTAAACCAAACACATATTCCAGACATAGTGCAACAAAGCTGAGGTCTGGGACTGCAGATCTTTCTTCTAAGTTCTCCTCGAGGTGAGGAGAAAGTTCTTCGCTGAGAGAGTCATTGGCTACTGGAATGGGCTGCCCAGGGAGGTGGTGGAGTCACCGTCCCTGGAGGTGTTCAAGGCGGGTTTGGACGTGGCACTTGGTGCCATGGTCTGGTCTTGGGGTCTGTGGTAACGGGTTGGACTTGGTGATCTTTGAGGTCTCTTCCAACCTTGGTGATACTGTGATAGATTCTAGTTCTTTCATGTTTATTTGTAGCTGGTTACAGAATCAGACCTAAGTTAAAATTTATATAATCACTACTTTTTTAGCTAGAGTTTCCCTTCTAAAATCATTGTTTCAGTTCAAAGGCTTTATATTTTTTTTCTAAAGTCAGTTTAGGTATTTTTATTCCTAACAAGTAACCATTCCCCAGATTAAAGCAATTTACTCAAAATTAGAAAATCAATGGAAGGGAATGAACATGCCTGCTTTCCTGGTATCTTCCAAAGGTCACTGGTGATTCATGAAATAATGATGCTGTCTCTACACAAGAAGTCTGGCCTCAGTTGAATGGCCATTATGACTGGGTAGTATATCCTGAAAGCAAGATCTGAATTCCTCATGATTTTTAATAATAGTCGATTCAATACCTTTCTTTTGAAGGTGACATGGCAAACTGCAGACTTGTTGAAACTGCAAAGTATTTTTTGTTGTTGCTGCAAATTCTGTGTTTTATGAGCCAAAATGTAAGGCTGTGTGAAATGTTAACAGTAAAACTAGTTAAAGTCCAGTCAGGTGAAAAATTTTTGGGAAAGTATTGCCTTCTATTTCCACTCGGAATAATTAGTCCTGGTGACTCTGATTATTCATGAAGGAAAATTCAAACCAGCGACTTCTCCTAGATTTTACTTAAACTTTATATTGGGTGTGCCTGTGATTTTTCTATCTTTTATTAACTGTATTTGTTATTTATTTGAACCTTGAAAGAGAGTACCAAGTAAAAGTGGATTATTCTTAGCTTTTCTATGTAGGTGTACTATTAAAAGACGCATATTAGTCTCAGACAACAGTTAAGAAACTGAATTCAAAGACAAATTTCTCTATAGTGGACACAGAGAAGAAAACTTTCTCATTATTTCTGTGTATACGCACTAGAGTTGATGTGAACTCATTTAAAGCATGTCAAAATGCTGAGTCAAATTACTGACATTTTCCATCTCTTTTGGCTAGTTTCAGCACTGTCTATATCTTGACAATTTGGGGAAAAATTTCATTTCACCTAAGAAATTAATTTTAACAGGATATAAATAGTTTGGGTGGGGTTGTTTTATTTGTTTATTTTAAATTTAAGGATCATTTACTTCATGTTTGTGCATCAAAGGGAACTGGGGAACTGTGCCCAGGAAACTGGGACACTGCCCAGTGGGAGATGCTGAGATGTGGAGTTACAAACATGTCTGGCTTTGCACATACAGTATAGCCCATGTTATTTTTCTGTGTTTCAACATTTTCAGGACAGTTCCTATGGCATAGCCTCAGAAATTCTTGTTTCAGTGCAAAGAATCAAAATACAGATATTTCCCCTGAAGTAAAATATATCTTGCCCATCCAGAAAGCTCAGATTGTATACAATATTGAATGTAGGTGGGAAAAGGTTGGTGTGTATAAGTAAACATCTAAGTTAATAATTTTAAGGAGATGAAAATCAAGTGTTTTTCCTGGCAATACTTGAGAGTTGAAAGTACACTCTAAGTAGACACTTCTTAAAATAAATCAAAATTTAAAATAAAGGAAAAAGGAAAGAATTAACTTGTTCCTGGTGAACCTCAGCTGTGTGTGCTTGTTGTTTTAGCTACACAGATTAAGTCAAAATGAAGACAAACTTGTCAAATTCCTACAAGCCCTCAAAATTTGTTTTCCTGAGACTGGCATTTACTAAGTCTCTTGCTAAATTGAAAGTATGAAGATGGGGATGCTACCTGGTGTGTTAAGTGACCTCTCCTTCAAAGCATAAGGGGAGCATAAGGCAGCAGTAAGATTTTGTTAATGTGAAAGGCACCACTCTGTCTTTAGGGTTTTTTTGTTTCTTGCTCTATCTAGAAGCAGAAAGATTTTCTGGGGTCTTTTCTTTGAGTTGTCTGTCCATTTCCAGATCTCTGACTTAACTCTTTTATTTGTTTAACTTTGGTAGTAATTGAATGGGTGTTTGGCTTAGCTTGGATGGGTGATGGTGTGTGTTTTGGAGCTGTGTCCATAGTGTAGTATGACCTACAAAAGCATTAAACCAAAAAGTCGTTGCCTCCGGTATGCATAAAATGTGCATGTAGGAATCCTACAGATTACATCCAAGAAAATTGACATCTGCTGAGGAAGTCCCAGTACTTCATGCCTCCAAGGCAAGACTTACTACCATGCAGGATTTTTATTTATATACCAGTATATTTTTATTTAGAAATTTTTGTTTCCCAAAGTCCATAATCCTCAGGGTTTCCAGTAAACCTCTGATAATTTATCAAAAAACCATCTATTTTCATTTTCAGAAGGCAGGTAAGGACATAGTTTTGAAGATTAATGTAGAGGTTTTTTTTTCTAGGGAGAGTTAGGCATCCTTGAATGTGTCAGCAATAAAGATTGAAGAGTGTTAAGGGGCAAATTATACCTCCAGATATCCATTGGAGAATACATTTTGATTCAGAAATTCAGAGAGAAAGATGCCTTCCATCAAAGTGTATGGTTTAAATGACCTGAAAAAAGGGAAAAGGAAAACAAAAACAAGAGGGGAAAAAAATAGGAGGGGTGAAGAATGAAGAAAAAGGGAAGAAACTTCTATGAAATATTCTAAAAATTGTATTTCAGGATGGAGAGCCCACTTCAAAGTGACACTTCCCTGCAATGAAAGAAAAATAATGCTCCTTATGTGCACTGGAGAAAACACTTGTGCTCTTGTAGGCTCAACTCTTAAATTTCCTTTATGGGTCAGTAATCAGTTTTTCTGCTGGCACACAATACTGTTTTGCCAGTGTTACAGACCCCTCTGCTCTGCAGAAAAGCAGCTGTGTGATTTGTATAAATTTTATATGACCAAAGTGCTTTAAGAAAACTGCCACCATGGTTGCTGAGTGCAATATTTACTTCTCACAGTTTGAGGAGTAATATGCTTTTACTTTTGATAGAAACTGCTGTGCTTAATTTGAATTAAGGTTAACAAAAATTTTGACACATATGCTACATGCTGGACTATATGCTGCTGCATGTTTTTAAGCACCTCAAGAAAACCTATCCCAGTTTTCTGAGAAAGCCTTGGCTAGCTTCAGTGAAATGAAATATATGCTCTCCAGTGAGACTGATGTTCAGGATGCCTGCCACCATTTCAATATGTGAGTGCTATATATTGGACCAATCTTGGTCCAATATATAACCTATAGTCTATATAGTCTACCAATGTTTGAATCATATTTGAATCTCTTTATTACTTGGAAACATGCAGCTGCAAGCCTTATGTCATAAACCGTGAGTTACACTAACCCATCCTGCTCATGTTTATGTGGATCACTTGTAATAATATAATAGACGTCTGAGCCTTCCGCTTAACCAGATGACTCTAAGCTTTAAACAGCAAGTGCCACATAAAGTAGCCTATAACAACTAGCAGATGCCCATTCCTGTTCACACATTGATGCATGATTGTACATTGACAAGTAATTTTTCAAGTCAACAACAGCCCACCAATATATATTCACCAAAACACTGCCCTGATGAAGGAACGAATGCTGTATAAATATTCTTTATATTATGCAACCAGTTCTACAGTGATAAGTAAATCACAGCTGCCGTGTTGATAGGGCTTAAGTTCTCTGAAGGGTTAGCAGTAGGAAATAGAAAAAGCTTGTCCACTTCTGCATGTGGACACTACCTTCTTTATCCATGTTTTCCATTTTGGAGATATGTGTCTTAAGCAGTAAATATACTTATTACTCGATCTAAATGCAAATGCTGAACCAACAGTGTACTCTCATTTTTAATGAAAAGATATTAATCTTTTCAGCAAATGTATTCCACATTTGATCTTCATATTAACCTCTAAAATATTCATATTTACTGTGATTGTGGGAAAACATATACCTTGGAGCATATCAGCTTGGAGTTGGAGTAATTGTATCATTTTGTCATGTCTTCTCTGACAGAATTCCCACTTGCACACCTATAACTTGTTTTGCAATATAGTAAATTCCATTGCTGCACCTCAGTTTCTGTGGTTTGGGTTCTTTAGTGACAGATATGGCAATATCTCAAGTTTCTTTTCTACTTAAAATGCAAAATAAACAAGGCATTCATTCTTCTCCCTTGATTAATGCGTTTCTTGTACTGCATTTCTGATTCCAGCAACCATGAGGAGCAGTGAGTCAGAGAAGCAGCCCAGGTCTCAGATCTCTTTCAAGAGGTTATTCCATAGTCCATTGTATCTCAAATGTTAGAAGAGAGGGGAAAGGAAGCTTCCAGTTATAATGCTTAGCCTATGAACAAATGGGCAGGGAGATAGAAAGTGCTTTTTAGTGAGACATAAACTCATATTTAAAGTCATGTATATGATGAACTTTCCATCATTTGGCCTCAAATCTCTGCTGTAAGAATCATGTTTTACCACGCGTTCATGCGCCAATAATTCTTAGTTTGACTCCTGTTATGTTTTTGATGAGAAAACTCATTAACCCATTCCTAAATCTTGAAAGAGGCTGCACGAAAGAGGTGAATAAAAGTAGAAATGATACATCAAAATATTAATAGTATTGTTTGGGTTGGAATAATGAAAACTCACTGCCAGAACATTAGAAAAACTACTCATTTTTAAAAAGTCTGATCTGCATAAAGCTGCAGTGGCAGACTTTCTGCAAATCTTTCATTACATTGTTATTATCTGTTTCCACTTTCATTTAATTCAATATAGGTTTTGTTCGAGGGCCAAAAATACAAAGACTGAAAATTATAGGACAGTGAGTGCAAAACGTTATTTTTTTCTACAGAGGTACGTGAAGGATGAACATATCACATCAGGAACCTCTCAGGTAGACATTTCAGTGCAATGTACTAACTCTGGGCACTAAATATCAAGATCATAAGGCAGATAAATCACTGAATGGCTTCTCTTCAAAACACTGAGCACAGACTGAATTATATAAAACTGTTCAAGGCTTAAAAACCCAAACACCTCTTGGACTACATGAATAACATGAGGTTTTAGTTTTCTGTTTACATACTCAGCAACATCAATTAAAGGTAATGTGAGAAGACAGAATGTGAATAAAGTTCCGACATTTGGCTGAGTTATAATTTTTAGTACTTGAAACAGATAAACACAGGTAAATACACATAAATATTCTGAAGAAACATAATTTTTTTAAAAAAAAAACATTTGATAGGTAAATTGTCAAATTCAAGGCATAATACAGAACAGAATATACTTAGTCATGTTAATCGAATTTCCCTCTGCTTGTCTTTTGGCTTAGAGAATCCACTAGTGTTTCATTTGTAATTAATTAATTAAATTTTTTGCCTATTTATTTTTAAGTTTTTGTATATTAAGCAAAGTGTGAAAGTCAAAAGTTTAATTAAAATGTAGCTGGAACATCCCAAAAAGACCAGTGATAGCCTTTGAGTCTGCTACAAATGTTGGATATGACATCCATATGGTGTGTACACAAACATTCCAGAAGCTCAAAAGCTAAGGCATAGATGCAGTCGTTCAACCGTGTGGTCAGTTGAAGTTCAACTCACCACAAAAGGACCAGACTTTTCTATGTTATATACGCTTTTGATGTGACTATGTAAGTTCCCTAAATGATTTTTTTTTCCATGCTAGATCACTGAATTCTTTGTCAGTGATCAGAATGCATATTATTCAGTTTTGTCAATTACTTCTTACACTTTATTTTTACATTGTTAGTTTGATCTGTCTTGTGCCATACACATTGGGTATTTTTTTAAAGCAAACTCAATTTCCTCGAGAAGAAATTTATAAAGCATCGTTCTCCCTGCAGAATGTGGAGATAAGTTGACTTCTTCAAGACCATGTATAAATCAACTCTAAAAGATGATATTTCTCACTCAGGGAAGTGATTGCTGAACACTTTCAGTTTGTGCCATATTAAACTACCATCTTTAAGTAGATACTTTCATGTCAAATACGAACTTTGCCTCATAAGTCGATGGTACCATGGAGCAGTATTTATGAATGTGGACTTTTTGATTTTGACATAAAACATATGAAGACTTCAGATATGCTTCCTGACACTGATCATTTAATTATCTCTTGAATACAGAACCACAACTTGCACTGGATAAGATGTTATGTTTAATATAAAAATGGGTATCCTTGCCGCATTAGTTATTCTTTACAGTATTTACACTAGGATGCTGTCTTGTGTAAAGTTTGAGAGGACACTTAGAAAAGCCAGGCCAGATACAGGCTACAGATGAAATGCATGATAGTGTTGGTAGAAGAGGAGAGGTAAAGCCTTGGAAATGAGGGATAATTCCATTGACAATCATGAAAATCTTTCAGCCTTTAGGAACTGTACTAGGATCTGGCCTTTGCTTCTTCAGTGAAGAGAAGGGGAAGTAAATTTTATTCCAAATGTATTTCAATTTAATAAACATCTGTCATGTGTATTTAAAACTGCCATTTCAGGATTGTAATTATATCATCTGAAAATAAGTCCTCCTCAAAAGAGAATTGAAGTGACAGTCTGAAGAAAATGAAACATGACATTCCTCGTTCTGCCCTCATCCTAGAGCTAAAATTTACATTAATTTTCTTCTTCTTGGCAGAAAGTATTTTAATTGGAAATTATTTTTGATTGCAGTTTTCAGAGAGGAACTGGATTTTTCCTATTGTGTGTGTACAGAAGTCGTTCGGTGTCTCCATAATATTTTACTGAATTAATAATTTGCAGATATTTTTAATAACTGACAGCTGCAATGGCGATTCTGAAGAAGCTTAAAAATTAAAAAAAAGAGATAAATGTAGAAGTCTTTAAAAAAAAATTTTTTGTTTTTGTGTTTCTCAATAGCTTTGCATACAGCCATGTGGTGTTTGTTGCTATAGTTACCTGCTTGGTGGGAAAATGAATATTTGATATTAGCAGTAACTAGACTGTAAAAATTAGATATGCTGCTTCAGTTCAATTTAGGTTTATTACAATTTCTTTACAGCTGAATTTGCTTTAAAAATGTTGAAGAAAAGTTATGGAGCCATATTCTTATGGGAGATACAAGTCTCTATGGCTCTGTAAGTTCATTCACATTCACTTCACACTCCTCAGATGAGTTAAATGATCCTAATTAAATTTTCTTCCAATATACTTTCAACTTTCAGACCTCCTGTAATAGGAGTTCCTCCTGTTAATATCTTAATCTAAACATCACAGAGGACAGTGACAGTCGTACCATGGCCAGCATAGATGGTAACTTTGAAACAGAGTGACTCAGCTTAGAAGGGATCAGATACATGTGCTTGGTCTCACTCCTGCATTACTTCTCTCTTGGCATAGCACCTGATTAAGCCATCACCAGACAGAGAAACACCAGAGTACAGGCATGCAGCTCTAAATAGAGATCCAGGCAACAATTCTGTGGAAGCTGCATGTTAGAGAGGAGAAAGGTCTGCATAGTAATCAAAAGAATATGTGGGTTTATTAGAAAAATTGCAAGATTGAGGCAGTTACAGTTTTGACATTTACCTTAACATTGACTCTTTGTGCATGAAAATCTTTGGCAGAAAGAGTGGCTTCAGCAAAAATGTTGCTCTGAGACATATTTTCACTGAGTATCATCTTACCCATAAGAAACAACAGAAATCCTGTTGTCTGGACTATTTTTCATTACCCTTATTTCCATTGTCTCAGAAATTTCTAAATTGCCTCTGTATACTTTCATTAGTGTATATAAAATTTAGAGAGAAGAAAAACTGAAGGGAGATCACAGTTTCCCTAGGGGATTTCTGCCTTTTAAATGAAGCATGAATGATAGATAGAAAGTGTTGAAAAGAGAGAGATTTTTTCAGGGGAATTCGTCAAAAGTATACCTCTAATATCTGGAAGTCCAGAGACTTCCACTAATGTGATTAAATGTTGGAGGATACAAGAGAAAGACAGTAACGTCTCTGCTGATGGTGATAAAGGTCTGATTTAGGCTTTCATCAAGTAATGAAAGTTGTCTCCATTGATTCTCACAGCAGACTTTGCAGCAGGTCCAAGGCAGTTGTGCAGCTGAACAGGGGAATTAGAGGTAGCAGGCTTTTTGCTGAACTCTTGACTTCTCACTACAGCCTAATTATAACATTAAGGTATCGCGTTCCTGCCTTCAAGGAAAAAAGAATCAGCAGATCCCGTGCGCTGTCATCGCTCCACTGTTAAATGTAGCACTTTCAGATAACGATAGCTAAAAGCTTTACTTTCAGTAATGTGGCTAAAGAGAATGTTTTAAGAAGTTCAGTGAAGCAAGCAGTATAGTTCAGTTAGAAAATTCCAACACTTCAAACCAGTTTGTTCTCCCAAACCTGTTTTACTATGCCCCAGTCCAATCAGAATGTCTTTGAAACTTAGAAGTCCATTTGTTTTGGTGGTGCTAGCAGAAAAAGCTGGTAGTAAGGCAGGGACCCTTTTACAACAGGATAAGGTTGAGTTCCCCTTTTCACTTTTCTGATGCATTCTTACACTCAAGGAATGCATTCCTATCCCCATCTTCCATGCTAGATCTCTCCATACATCTGTCTGGTCTATGTGTCTGACCTAGCAAGAGACTCTTGGTGGGTTGCTGAGTTAAGTCTACACACAGAAACTCCTGTTGCCTGTCACTGGGATGGAACCATGTGGTTGAGTAGAGGGACAAGAAACCATTGCTTAGCTTAGCTGCTTTGGGTAATTCCCTCCCCTAGGTCTGCAACTTGCTCTCATAGTTTTATTGACACAAATTGTTCCTTCTTTTAAGTATATGTAAGACTTGGAAGCTTGTTTAGAAATGTGATATATAGATAGCTTTCAACAGTGCTGCACCAGAATTTTCAACACCTCTCACCCAAAACCCAAGCAAACAAAAAAACCTAAACAAAGCATCAAAAGTCACACTCTATGAGCAAATAAGGCTGGCAAAACACTTTTTCCTCACTGGGTAGCAGCTGTAATGTGTCTCAGACTACACTGGCAGTCTGAATTCGCTGTACATGGCTCTGGCTCTGCAAAATGCGTTGGTTTCCTCCCGAGTGGAGAATTACACAGTTGAAGGCACCTTCCACCTTGTAAAAAATGGCCTTGGCATTATGTCACCACCCACAATATGGGCCTTCTTTCCCAGAGAATAAGAAAATGGATTTATTTTTTACATGGAAGAAAATTCCACAAGCAATACCCTCAAACCACTAGTGGATTACCTAGTGGATGAGTTGTTTCCTAGGATCTGTCTTCAGGTAACAGGAATTCTTTAAAATTCAGTTCTTTGAGTACACTGGAAGGAGGAAGAACTCAAAACTTACTGGCTAACAGGGATCCTTGAACTAGCAATTGTCAACTGTTGAAGTATATATAGATTTATAAATATGTAAAATCAAGATTTAAGGCTTTCTTTTCAGATGTAAAGTTGGTCTTGTCTCCTTCCAAGTGGAAGAAACAGAATACAAATATCTGGGTTAATTTTTTTTTTTCATAGAAACTCCTGTCTTTTTAGGCACTTTCCACTAAGATCAATGCATCAGTTTATTGTTTTTTTCTTTTCACCCTATAGTTTGTATATCATATTTAGTTTATCAGCCTCCATATGAGGTAAAGTGGATTTCATTATATAGTCTGACATGTTAGTATTATCTTTGGGAGGCAAAAAGGTTTAATGATCTGATTTTAGTGACTTGGTAAGTCACTCCTACTTGAAGAGATGAGATTTAAATTAAACTGAGGATATTCATTTCCAATAGATAAAACAAGATATGTTTTTCTTTTTTTTCATCCCTGAAATGATAGAAAGAAGTATGTAATTTTTGTTTCATGAAGATGGAAGGCAGAAAACTGACACAGATTTTGGAATATAAATTAAGAATTTAGATGACATTTTGAGGAAATGGATAAGCGGAAGACTCCTTGTGCTGTAGTTGGAGCAAAGCCTCTCTTTTCCAACCCTATCCAGGGAAGATAAATTATACAGTGTAATTCAGACTGCTACTGATAAGTGTAATGGATCAAACAGAATATTCTAAGTTTCAATAGATAGTAGTGAGAAAGGGAACTTTCTAAACACTTTCCTATTTTCTGGACAGCCCATCTTAGAAAATAATAGACGGTATCTTTAAAACAAATTATACAATACACTGTGAAAACATGCTGGAATGTTTTATATAATTTTAAACATGTTTTCCACTCAGTTATAAATATTGGAGGAAACTATAAGAGTTTTTGAGTATAAATATATTTCCTATTCATAGAATGGGAACCACACAAAGATATGATAGCTGATTTCAGACCTGTAGGCTAAAAGGAATCTGTTGTAAATAGAAAGTAGAGGCTGAGAAGTGAGTAGTTGCTCTTGTAAAACTTCTAGGAGGAACTATTGAGTGGAGAAGATGATGAGCAGTAAATGCAAGTTGTTCAGGAATTTTTGAAGGGATTCGCAGTACCTAGTTTAGGCTTTTGAGCAAAGATGTGTTCTTGTATAGCAAAAGAGGAAAGGGCAGGTTTGGATCTCAGAGGTGCTGCGTAGTTCATTACAAATGGCTGTTTTGACTGATAGTTGGCGAGTCAGGTTGTGCTTTGAAATGTTAGATAGAATGAATCTTCTCCTTGCAGACATGAAGGTTGGTCTCATTAACTACCCAAAAAAACAAAATAAAAACCAAAAACTAAACAAATAAGCAAACAAACAAACAAAAAAAGGTAAAATGGACAAATTCTGGCTTGCATGATTGCTTCTTCTCCCTAAAATTTTGCTGCGTGGCTTTTTTACTATTAAACCAACACCTGGAGAGATACAATTATGGATATTCAAAATCTCAGTCACGTGAATTCAGTTGAAAATAATTCTAGGATTTTCTTCTTCCTTTTAGTTCAGATAATATCTGAAACTGTGACGAGCACAAAGTGTGTTGTTTTTTTTTCCCCCCTGTGGTACATGGATTATATTATCTAATAACAATCTGTGTCATAGAAGAAAAGAAAAACAACATCCCTACTAGATAAAAGACAATGCTTCATCTCCAAAGAGCCTCAATCAGTCACATAATTCATGGGTTTGTTTTTCATCTAAGTCTAAAAGATTCACGATCACCTCTGCTACTGCCTGCACCCATCTGATTCTTAAGTAACGTGAATTCAGAAGAGCACATCTAGTTTCTGTTGCTATTTCAATTTTTTTCTGCAGTTGTTGAATACTCTTGCAGAGCTACTAGACTGCGACTTAACTAATACAGATCCATGCATTTCAATTCTACAATAAGTAGGATGCTGATATTGGTAAATACAGACCAAGGAAAGCACTAAGATGTATCTCTTTGTTCTGTCCTTTCCTGCAGTAGGGAAAAACTCAAATGGCCTGTCTACCCTTTTCCTAGTTAATCCATTTCTGGAAACAAACTTTCATATGTGTAACTGTCTTCTTTGGAGTACCAGAGACTCCTGTGCTGGTGGCACTAATACTTGTGTGTGCTAATACTTGAGTGTTTGTTGTGGTAGTTAGGATTTTAGAAATTTATGTCCTGAAATAATAACTGGAGGGATGGTGGCAGGAAAATAAATTTTTAAAAAGATTGGTTTTGAGCTATGTATCTTAACGCTATTTTCTCCTCTCCTTCTAATTACTTTCTCTTCTAAAGTTCCAGTCTGATAAGTAACAGGTTTTCAGTGTTTCTCTGATGAACTTCTCTTTTTCAGTGAGCAACATGTATTTAACAAAACATTGTATTAAAAAACAAACAAACAAAACAGAAAAAAAACCTTCAACATCAAAACCTCAAAGAAACCAAAAGGGTTTAGAAAGTTGCTTCTGCAATAGTAAAACAGGTCAACTTCCAACTCTGGAATACATTAGTGCAAAGCTATATGAAAAACAGTCAGAGAACTGTGCCAGGGTAGGTTTAGGATGGATGTTAGGAAGAAGTTCTTCACAGAAAGAGTGATTGGCCATTGGAATGGGCTGCCTGCAGATGTGGTGGATTCACCATCCCTGGAGGTGTTTAAAAGGAGACTGAACGAGGCACTTAGTGCCATGGTTTTAGTTAATTAGGAGGTATTAGGTGATGGGTTGAACTCAAACTTGGTTTATTCTGTGAATAGAAACAAGGATAGGGAAATTTGTAGAAGATAATGAAGAGTAGCATATAATCCGTTGAGTCAGAATTTTGGCTAGTTCACTTGTGTGTGTTGGATTTGAGTAATGGAATGAAACTGCATAAAGAAATTATCCAGAAACATTTTCTATCAAAGATAAAACTGTCAAATCACCTTCTAAATGAATGTGCATTGGTAGTCTTTGAAGTAGAAAAGAAAAAGAACCAATAATTTCCATGTATACGTTTGAATAGAAAAAAAGCATTTATGAAAAAGTCCCACCCAGAAAAAATAATTTTCAGTGTTCAAAATCTTTAATTTCCTACATTTAGAAGTGTTTTGAAGTAAATGAGTAATTTTTTACAGTGAGGAATGAAAAGTACTTGATTTTGAATCTTTGTGTATAATTTTGTGTTTGGGGTCTGAAAAACACAGAAGTAGTAATTTTTAAAAAGAATATATATAATATATAATATATCTATTCACAGTTTATAGTTATATAAAGTTTCTATATATATTTATATATACAGTTTATATATATATTTATATATATATAAATTTTCACAGTTTTGTGTATATATATATTTATTTATATATATATAACTGTGAAAATAAATCCTTTAAGGAATGTTCACTATAAATCAATCAGTATATAGCAGTGCTCTTCAGATGTGTTGGGAACATCAGTAGATGCAGTGGAAAAATAACAGGTGAAAAACATCCATGCTATTTCTGGAGAAACTCTGATGACTTTTGTGATGAACCATTCATTTCTGAATATCCAGATGTTCATACAATAAGGTGCTATTTAAAGTTAGCACAGTCTTCCCTCTGTCACTCTAGATAGCATCAGACTTTTGAAGTCTTTTAAATGATATAAATTCAATGCTTCAGAAAAAATGCAATCAACAGATATGTGTGGCAAAAGAATAGAAACGAGAAACGGTTTAAGATGTTATTTTATCCACATTGTTTTAGATTTTGTGAGTCATCCAAGCTTCTTCTCTACTATAGAAAATTACTTCAGAAATTGCTCCAGGCATTTAGCTCAAAAATCATGTTTCCGGATTTGTTCAGTCTTACTACGCTTGTTCACATCTGCTCTCTCTAAATGGACACTAGCAAATGCTTTGGGTTTAGTCCCAGACTTTCAACTTAATCGAGGTGCAAGGTTTTCTGTACTCTAAGCATGATTTATTAATATAAATATTTCTGAAGCTTGTATTAAGGAATTCTTCACATATCTTTTATTATCAACAAACCAGGTCCTATTATGTTGAAAAAAAACCCTATTGCCCTATTACTGGAAAGTAAAAATCTGGAAAAACTACTGAAGTCAGTATTTACCTGAGTCACATAAGCAAAATCAACAGAAAAATAATATTTCAAGACTCTAAAAATGTATGGCAGATGAGGAGGAATTCCTTGGAAGCAAAACCCTTTTGGCAAGTGCTTTGATGCACTCCGACTCTGTTCATTGGTGGAGAGAAAACTGCTGAATGTTGACCATAATTTCTTCATGCTTACAGAGGTTCTAGTTCAAAGGAACTGTGCAGACTTTTGCTGACATTCACAATTTAGCTTCAAGAGAGATACCCGAAGTAGAAGTCTCTGATGGTTGTTTGTTTTCCTTTTTGATTTTAAAAAAAAAAAAAAGTTTGTTAATAGTTTGTTTTCATTTGTAGTTCTGTTTATTTAATATTGTTGAATATTCCTTTGGTTGTTGTTGTAGTAAGTGTGGATTGGTGGTTTGTTTACTACAGCAAGCATGTTCAAGCCTGCCAGTAAGCTAGACACATTCCTCTGGAAGCTACACAAATTTTCTGGCCAAAGATTTCCCACCCTAGCAAAGAAGAAGTTAACCCAAGCAAAGTGATTGGTTGAATTGATGGATATGGTGAACATATAATCCACATGGATGAGATCATGTGGCAATAAGAAAAGTTTTAAAAACTGGAGGCAAATTTTCCAATCCAAATGGGTACAATGAGATGTTTCCCCCCATATTTGCACCCTCAGCAAGTTTGCAGATGACACCAAGCTGTGTGGCACAGTCGACTTGCTAGAGGGCAGGGATCCATCCAGAGGGACCTGGAGAGGTGGGCCCAGGCCAATCTCATGAAATTCAACAAGGCCAAGTGTAAGATCCTGCACCTGGGTAGGCACAATCCCAAACACAAATCCAGGCTGGGTGGTGAATGGCTGGAGAGCAACCCTGAGGAAAAAGACCTTGGAGTCTGGGTTGATGAAAAGCTCAACATGAGCTTGCAGTGTGCACATGCAGCCCAGACAGCAACTGAGTCCTGGGCTGCATCAAGAGAAGCGTGGCCAGCAGGGCAAGTGAGGGTGGTGAGACACTGGCACAGGTTGCCCAGGGAGGTTGTGGCTGCTCCCTCCCTGGAGGTGTTCAAGGCCAGGTTGGAGGAGGCCTTGAGTGAGCTGCACTAGTGGGAGGTGTCCCTGCCTATGGCAGGGGGGTGGGACTAGGTGAACCTTGAGGTCCCTTCCAACCTTACCATTCTATGATTCTATATTTAATCAACTAAATGGGATCAGAGATTCAATGCACTGACTTTGGCATGCAGTCCCACCCCTTGGTATCTTCAAAATTAAACTGATTTCCATACTACTAGTCAAAGAAAGGTGCAAGAAGTAGATTTTAGACAACCTGAACGTCAGATTCCATTGCACTGGCTTAATCTTAACTATCTCGTGAAAAGGAAATGGCAACAGAGTGATCATATCAATATTCCAGGTATCAGCAGAGGGGAAGTAATATTTTAAAATATAATTTACATGAAAATGTTCCTCAAAGACATGCATTACAAATACAAAGGATATGAAGGATATCAAATGAGCTAGGAGAAAGAGGAAGACAGAAATACGTTTTATTACATCCCCTTTAATCATGGGAAAAATCCATTTTCAGCTAATCAGCTATTGATATGCAGAATGATAGGTTCTCACGAGTTCAAATTGATGTTTCATCTGAAGATGCCCCACTCCCTAGCCTGCAATTCACTTGACCTGTTCCTTCTACACACATCTGAGTAGATAAGGAAATATCAGAAAATATCTGAAAAATATTTACCTGGCTAAAAATATGCTGAGCATTTAGATCACAGGCTTAGACATAACTTTCACTGATAAAGGGTGTTTCTTTTACTACCAGCTGAAGTCTTTTGAACCTTTGCCTCATCAACAAAATGGAAATTTGTTAGAGAACACATACTTTTAAATCAAATGGATCTAGGCCACCATAGATCAGAACCTTCTTTTTTTTGTTACTATTTATTTTTGTACAATTTCATGGAAAGGCTTGAAAGGAACTGGAAATCAGGTGTGCTTATGCAGTAGTTATATAAGAGTGTTCCTTCAAATTTACTAAATCAGTAGGATTAAATATAAAACTTATCAGAGTTGGTTCATATAAAATGAGAAAATGTATTCAAGACAACTACACCTTAAGCCAATTACAGCAAAGTCTTAAATCCACATGTAAAGAAGTTACTACATAGGGCTTTATAAACCCTGATTCAAAAGGATGGTAGTTATGTAAACAAATGCATAGTATAACATTAGTGTTATTACTCTATAAAATACACATGCATGCACCTCAAATTTTAACTGTAATCCACATGGCTAAAACACGAGGCTGAAACAAAGGAGTGAAATGTGTAAATATTGGTCATAGTAGTCTGAATAATTCTTACACTGAACAAATTCTTTCTGTTAGGGATGCATGTAGTTTTCCAGGACATTAGTGGAGGGAAAGCTGGTGTGTTCTTATCCCCATGTAGGTAATACAGGAGAAGAATTTAGTAAAAAGAAAAGAGTTTTGATTTATTCAGGTCAAAATTGAGCCTTAGCTAGTCACTGATGGTGGCAGAGTATGTCCTTACATTCCTGACCNTTCTCTTCCCTCCCCCCCCCACCCTTCTAGTGAGGACAAGGCATAGGTTACAACTGTCCAGAGGACTAAGGATGATATGCATTAAATTTATAGTAGGCTTGTAATCACTTGGTCCCTTTGCTGACTCAGAGCCTCAGGTGCAGGCAGTATGATGTGCATGAGTGCAGGTAATAGGATTTCCTGGCACACAGTTGCTGAGCTTCATGGGTCTTTGGCAGAGGAAAGCAGAAGCAGATATTAGGTGTTAGTCCATGGCTCTTAGCATTAACAACCAAGGGGTGTGTAGGCAGTTTCTTACATATAATGGCTTTCTTATATCCAGGTTTCTGCTGATTCATATTTGCTCCTGTACTTACGTGCAGGCTACTCTGTGTCTTTCATTTCAGAAAGAAATGTTCTGTCTCCTAGAAGCTGATGCTTTTCTCATTTCATTCTATTAATTTGGGTGTCAGAAATGCTCACTCTATGAACTGAAACAATGGAAAATAGAACCTTTTTTCATGAAAATATTCACCCCCTATTTCTAATCCCTTCCTTCTGCCATCTGAGATTGTATGTTGTGTTTATAGTATTTTCCTAGGAAAAAAAGAAACAAAGGAAAGCTGAGAAGAAATACTTTTCAAGCTTAAATTCTCATGAGGCTTTTCATACAAACCTTCTCCTTCAAGAATGTTAGTTGGGTATGCTTGTGAAGGGGGTTGATTTAACTGGATTAGAAAAGAGAATTCTAGATTTGTCCCAGATACTTCTTACCTTCCCAAAAGTTTTCTACATGACCTGATTTTTAACTGGGCTGTTTGATTTCTTGTTAACTTTGGTCTGTACAACAAACAAAACAGAGGAGACAAAATCATTTTTAGATGTCATTTTAAGCATGGGAAGTTTAGTTAAAGGGTGAAGCATCATTAATTTTTATCAGGCCATATAAACAGAAGGAAAAATAAGTCTAAATAATAGAAAGGTCAAGATCTTGAGTATCTATAGTTATTAACAGAGCTTTATGAGGCATTAATAATTTATATTCTCTGTTGACTCCTAAACCTATTTTTATAATTGACAAATAAATCTAATTGCTTGCCATAGAGCCATGATTTTTATTTTTTCCCTGAAGCTGAGCACTATAGATGCTGAAAGTGGTCTTCTGTCCTCAGAACCTGAAATAACTGAAAGAGATACCTGAGCTTCTCTTTGAAGTTCCATTCGTCTTGGACCTTTGATGTGTTAAAAGAGCATTTATAAAGCTAACATCACACTCTTGTAGCTGTGCTAACAACATATTTTCATGAAACTTGTTTTAGGCAGAGACTGTAGGTTATTGAGTAAGTATGTTTCACATTTTCAGCACAGAAATGTACTGAGGGTTTTTTTGTAGATGCCCAACATTGGGTATGATCAGTCATGTGCTTAAGGACTGCAAAATTATTGTCCTTCATTAAGAACTGGTTGAGAAGAAATTGTTTGTGAAGCTGAGTGTGGCAGCACAGTTGAACACCCATGGCTGCATACGCATGGCTCTTGGTAACTTGCTCCATCTAGGGGATACTTTACATAATTCATATTTTAGCATATACTTCAAGCCTTTTAAGTTTCCTAACACCATTTAAATTGAATTTACTCTAATGCAGCAAAATCAAAATCTAGCTTGTGAACAGCAAAAAACTTACTTCATATACACAGCAATATTATCATAACACTTGTTTTATTTACTGGTACTCATTCTACCTACCAGTATTTAGCAAGTATATAAAAACAGCTTATAATTTGAGGAACTGACTTCCTATTTCACTTCAATGTAACTTCCATTTAAGCTATCCAGCAAAATAATTACAAGAGGTATGTTTGGCTCATATAGAGCTCTTTTATACTATGCCTTTCATCTGTTGTTAAATTAATCCGGTTTCATACATTTTCAAATGCAAGGATGAAATCTGAATTTTTTTCAGTGTACAGAAATAAATTAGAGACCTTATGTTGAACACAGAATTTTCAAAAGGGTATTTTGACTTCATACAATAGTCTAGAAATATTTTTAAGGTCTTTGAAGCAGTTTTTGTAACCTAGAACCATGAACGGTAGCGAGAAGATGCTTCTCACCTGACCATTCTCTCTGCTGACTCCACATTATAGAGGCATTTCAACTGCAAGGCACAGTCAGACATTACCTGTAAGAGGCACATCACTGCTAATCTACTTTATGCTGATTACCTGGACCTGAAACACAATATTCAACCTCCATCTAGTAATATTATTTCTTATTCACTGATAATGATTTTAAATATATTAACAATGTAAAAATACTTTAATTGAGCTAAAATTGTGCATATTCTTTTCATCGTAGTGCCTGTGTCATTAGCTGTCTATTTTAAAGGTATTGAGTTGCAACAGTCAAAATTTTACGCAAAATTAAAGTAGCTGGGCACATCACTAGTTACAACTATGCAAAATATTTGCTTTATGAAGTAGCTCACTCCTAGATCTGAGCTCAACTCAAAACACAGCTTCATTTTGCAACTGTTTTTAAAAACCTAACATTGGAGGTTAATGACCAGGTAAGCAGAGCAAGTAACACTAGAAATAAGTTTGGGCTACTGTCTTGAGCTGGAATATGAGAAGTAACACACTTGCAAGTTTTTGGTCATTAAGGAGAAAGAAGAGAGAGAACCCCTTCTAAATAGCAACTCCACAGCAGTATAAAATCTGGATAGAGTGTGGTAATGCTAAAAAATACTGCCTTTCTGATGTCAGATCTCAGTTACATTCCCAATCCAGCTGATTCTTTCCTCTGAAACTATACAGTGCTTTGTCTCATTTCTGTCAGCTGGAACCAGACTCTTGTTCAATGGGGTGTGTATCCCATGTTCTCCTGGTGGGGCTTGTGCTTTCTGAGTGTCACTGGGCCACTCAATGATGCTGACCAGTCAGTTTGCCTTCCAGTGGTAACTGAACTGAGAGAGATGTCGCAGCTGAAATGCAACCTGAGTTTGCACAGGTTACAAATGTGTGTTGAACCAGATTTAGACTAACTGAGAAAGGAAATCTGAGGTTTTGATTGCAGTGAGGGAGGCACGATGGTGACACTTTCATCAACTTCCAGTACTCTGCAGTGGCACTTAATTGAAAAAGTCCCTGTTTAGATCCTCTTTGGGACTCATTCAGCCTTGCTAGCCTTGTTCCAGTTTCCCTGTGTTGGTGGTTCCTTTTTTAAACAAATGTTAAGGCTGACATCACTGTGTTACCACAAACATGTACAGTCATCTTCCCTTCTGCTCCAACCGTGACCTCCTCAGTGTCCTCAGCCTGCAGTTACATAGCCTGCAGTCACGCTTTCCCCTGCCCTCACCCTCACAAGGTTTTGAACCTTGCTGCCTGTCTCTTTGTTGAATGAGTGAGCTACTTGCAGGCTTGGCATTTTCCTTTAACCTTGCCTTGGATTAGCTCATGGCCAGAACTCTGTGTGTGTTTTTCCTGCAATTCTCTCTCATGATGTCCTGCAATGAAAACAGCAAATTACTCTTATTACTCATTTCCAGTCCTTTGCTGCAGCAATCCATTAGGAAAGAAATAACCACTAAAAATGAACAGAAAAGGACAAAAAGAGCAACTAAGCTGAAAGTGCAATTACCTACCACCATTGACGACTGTCTGCTTCAAAATTCTTCTGCTGTTTGTGGTCCCTCTCATTCATGATTTCCTAGGTGCTTTTTCCATAGTGCAAACACCTTTCAGTGCCTCTGAGATCAAGAAGCAATTATCATTCCACTGGTTTTATAGAGGGAAGATGAAGGATAAAGCATGGAAGTATTGACAATCTAGACCAAAATCAGCCAGGAAACCTGAATTAATAAAATGTACTTAAATCATTATTAAAGAAAAATACGCAAATAAAACCGAATATAACTGTGTGTCAAGGTCTGGAGAACAGAGATTAACAGCATCTCTGTCCAGAGGAGCAAGACTTGTTCTTTTAGCTTTCCATGTCACGAAATTAAGGTGCAAACGAGCCCAGATATCATCACAAATCTATTTATTAAAGGATAAAGTTGAAAAAAACAGAGGGAAGAGGGGAGAGAGGGAACAACGGAGAAAGAGGAAGGGAAGGAAAAGAACAGGGGTTACATTACCATCTGCAGCAGATAGGTTGGGGGAGAGAGAGATGTATGCCCAGCCCAGGGATGTTCTTCTGTGGAGTTGCTCTGTGGGAGTTGTTCCTTGGGTTCTTCTGGTGGTGGTGTTCCACTGGAGGTGCCTGTGGAGGTGCACACTTTTGCAGGCACCACTTAGGTCTTTTCATACAGTTTTTTTAGGCTGTTGTCCAGGTGCAGATCCCCAGGAAATCATCTTCGGGATAGCTGGTGTATTGCATCCTGGGCACTCAAGCCAGGCTGGAGTCCCATCTTTGTTGATTAGCATTCCTGAACTCTGGGGCAGATATCTGGGCCAAGTCCCATAAGTCTATAAAGGTGCTCTTTGCATCCCTGAGCTTTACCAGGAATCCAGGCCATCTTTATCTTTGCTGATTTGAATGAGGGAGAGACGGTCAGCCTCTCACACTGTGCTTACACAGTTTTCTAAATTAGACCCTGGAAGAATTAATTTTCTCTTTTTAAATGCTTACAGATGTTTAATGTTGTCACTAATTTCTTTCCACATTAATCACTTCTTGCATTATATTATACTTTTACAGTTTGGGTTTGTACCCAGGCGATGAAATCATTCAACTGCAATGAAGAGGTCAATATCTTGGGGTCTAATTTCCATTTGTCTGACAGTAGAAATTGTACCTGCACAAGTTAGATCACCATTTTGAAAATGAACTGCTGTAACTAGAAAATTTGGCTTGAACACTGACAATGTGCAGTCAATGTCATGACAATCACAGAATCACAGAATGGTAAGGTTGGAAGGGACCTCAAGGATCATCTAGTTCCAACCCCCTGCCATAGGCAGGGACACCTGCCACTAGTACAGGTTACTCAAGGCCTCATCCAATCTGGCCTTGAACACATCCAGGGAGGGAGCAGCCACAGCCTCCCTGGGCAACCTGTTCCAGTGCCTCACCACCCTCACTGTAAAGAACTTCCTCCTAACATCCAGTCTAAATCTCCCCTCTGCCAGTTTAAGCCCATTGCCCCTTGTCCTGTCATTGCAGGACCTTGTAAATAATCCTTCCCCAGCCTTCCTGTAGGCCCCCTTCAGATACTGGAAGGCTACTATCAGGTCCCCTCGAAGCCTTCTCTTCTCCAGGCTGCAGAGCCCCAACTCTCTCAGCCTGTCCTCATAGGAGAGCTGCTCCAGACCTCTGATCATCTTTGTGGCCTCCTCTGGACCCGCTCCAACACTTCCATGTCCTTCCTGTGCTGAGGGTTCCAGAACTGCACACAGTACTCCAGGTGGGGTCTGACGAGAGCAGAGTAAAGGGGCAGAATCCCCTCCCTTGCCCTGCTGGCCACGCTTCTCTTGATGCAGCCTAGGACTCGGTTGGCTGTCTGGGCTGCATGTGCACACTGCAGGCTCATGTTGAGCTTTTCATCAACCCAGACTCCAAGGTCCTTTTCCTCAGGGCTGCTCTCCAGCCATTCACCACCCAGCCTGTATTTGTGCTTGGGATTGTGCCTACCCAGGTGCAGGACCTTACACTTGGCCTTATTGAATTTCATGAGGTTGGCCTGGGCCCACCTCTCCAGCCTGTCCAGGTCCCTCTGGATGGCATCCCTGCCCTCTAGCAAGTCGACTGTGCCACACAGCTTGGTGTCATCTGCAAACTTGCTGAGGGTGCACTCCATTCCTCTGTCCATGTCACTGACAAAGATGTTAAACAGCACTGGTCCCAGCACTGACCCCTGAGGGACACCACTTGTCACTGGTCTCCAGGTGGACATTGTGCCGTTGATCGCCACTCTCTGGGTTCGACCATCCAGCCAATTCCTTATCCAGCGAGTGGTCCATCCATCAAGTCCATGCTTTTCCAGTTTGGTGACCAGGATGTCATGTGGGACAGAGTCAAATGCTTTACTCAGGTCCAGGTAGATGACATCAGCTGCCTTTCCCTTGTCCACTGTCGCTGTGACTTCATCATAGAAAGCCACTAAATTTGTCAGGCAAGATCTGCCCTTGGTGAAGCCATGCTGGTTCCCACCAATCACCTCTGCTTTGTTTTCCATTTGCCTTAGCAGGACTTTCAGCAGGATCTGCTCCATGATCTTGCCAGGCACAGAGGTGAGGCTGACTGGTCTGTAGTTTCCAGGGTCATTCTTTTTACCCTTCTTGAAGATGGCTGTTATGTTTGCCCTCCTCCAGTCAGCAGGAACTTCACCAGTCTGCCATGACTTTTCAAATGACAGTGACACAATGACAGTGTACAATGACAACATAGTATTCCACCTGGTGTACTGTGTGAGTTCTGGAGCCCTCAGCACAGGAAGGACATGGAAGTGTTGGAGCGGGTCAAGAGGAGAGCCACAAAGATGATCAGAGGTCTGGAGCAGCTCTGCCATGAGGACAGACAGAGAGTTGGAGCTCTGCAGCCTGGAGAAGAGAAGGCTTTGAGGGGACCTTATAGTAGCCTTCCAGTATCTGAAGGGGGCCTACACGAAGGCTGAGGAGGGACTATTGACAAGGTCTTGCAATGACAGGACAAGGAGCAGTGAGTTTAAACTGGCAGAGGGGAGGTTTAGACTAGATGTTATGAGGAAGCTCTTTATAGTGAGGGTGGTGAGGCACTGGCACAGGTTGCCCAGGGAGGTTGTGGCTGCTCCCTCCCTGGAGGTGTTCAAGGCCAGGTTGGAGGAGGCCTTGAGTGAGCTGTAGTAGTGGGAGGTGTCCCTGCCTATGGCAGTGGATTGGAACTAGATAATCCTTGAGGTCCCTTCCTACCTTACCATTCTATGATTCTAAGTGAAAGCTTTTTATGCAATTTTAGATGGCTTCTACTTTAGGTGGGTTAGAAAACTCATACAAAGTTGTGGTCCCTTTAGATGTGAGTTAGGAAGAGTAAAAATTGTTAAACCTGATCTCATGTATTACTGATTGAGACACAGATTTAGTTGTCTGCTTAAACAGATGATACTGCTGTAAAAGGTAATGTTTCAGTGTGTGTGGTACAAAGTATTTGATTCTAGGCACAGCTACACATTTTATAGACGTTATTTAGAAATCAAAAGTGAAAACTCGAGTACATGTCTGTTAGTCTCAAATATTTATTTGTCATCCCAACTACTGCTTAGTTGAAACATTTGGAGCTTCTCTATCTGATCCCATGAGATGCCCCATAAAAGAGTTTTGCCTCTGGGTATCAATATCTATATGCAACACAGCTGTTAGACTCAGCAGCGTGATAGATTCAGCTTTTATGAACATAATGAAATGGAATTTTTAAATGCAGTAAAAACAGACATAAGAAGGTACATCAAACAGACTAGAGCCCGTCTGTGTTCTCCCTTTCAGGAGTGCTGTACATTTCTGTTGCTTTCAAAACAAGAACTGTGCAAGAGATTCCGCATCCTTCTTTCAGCCTGCTGAAACAAGGGCTGCTCTGCTCTGCACAAATCAAATCAGGCTGAACTGCATATTAATCAGATCCCCTTTAGCAATGCCTGCCACTCAGCAAGGCACTAACACTTTCATCCTTGCACAGAATGTGCTGTCATAATTGGTTTCTGTTAGGTGTTGGAAACATCTTGTGACTGAATGACCTGTAACTAATAAGAAGCAACGCTCAAATGAAATGAAGGTCCTTGTCTTCCAAGCACTATACAAATGGCTTCCATCTGGCAGTGTAGTGACTTAATGCGTGATTTGTGTTGGACTCTTATGTGTTATAGGGTTAGAGATTCAGAGAACCTCATCAGAATGCAGGGGTTCCTACAATAGCTTTACAGATTTTGAACCTTACTTGAACTTCTAAAGAGAGAAGTTTGACTAGGAAAAAACAAGCAAATTTTAGAATTAAATGAAAGTTTTACAATACTGAGACAGATCCCACCTTTCCTGCCCTGTTTAGCTTTCAGTGATTATCTCAATCAGCATGAGGAAGAAACAGAGATTGTTAAAAAATGAAAGCCAGGTGTGACATGGCTAAAATACTCACCTGGAAATGTCTTTGATCCTTCTATATAAAGACTTGAACCTCAGTCTGTTTTTAATGAGGACCTACTGGTGCTGAAAATTTTTCTGGGTACATATTTCACTGAATCCCAGGCTTTACAATTAAAAATTATGCTCTGGAAAGAGCAGTATTTTCTGATTGTCTGTTTACTAATAAACTTACAAATTGGTTACTATAAGAACAAAGATTGCGTCTTGTACTTTGCAAGTCATAGTAATTTCCTACAGAAAAAATGGAAATAACTTTCCTGAATGCAACCCTTATTTCTTGCTGTCACATGTTACAGGTTAATGTGATCACATTTATTTTTACTTGAGAACAATTCAGAAATTGGTGGTGGTTTCACAACTGCTGCTCAGTATTGATATATTTTGCTTTTCATTCTGCCATTGATGCTTCTTCCCTTATTCTTAGTTCCCTGTCCATCATTCTTAAGGTTCTTCGTAACAACCCCTTGGGACAGGATGTATTTCTGCTGTATTTGCATATTCTTTGATGGAAACAGGGTGATTTGTTAATGCAGTATGTTGGCAGGTGAAAAGGATGCTCTGTGGTTGCCTTGTTTTGTTTGCTGCACATTGCGATCCAGGCAATGTGGAGAAATGTGGCCACAGGAGCAGAGCAGTGACAGGAGGTTTTTCTTTCTCAGTGGAGAGCAACAAAGGGTGTTCATTTGGGAAGAGAGGCATCAGGAGTGAGGGCATAATAGAAAGACAGCAAGCTGAGAGCCTCTCACACAGGAAACAACATGAGACACCCAAACAGTCCACAGAGCAGATCTCCAGCCAAGCCTCGGTGATTATGGAGAAAAAGAGAACTTGTAGGAGGTCTATGTGACTTTGTTACAGACTGATAAGGCAATGAAAGTTGCTGGAGGGGGAGTAAAATTGATTCCCACCAAGAATGCACAGTACTCAGGGAGACAACTTTCTGTTTTTTAAAGCTTTTTTAAAACACATTTCACCAAACAAAGCTGGATTGTCTTTTAAAATTAAAAGCCTCTGACGCTCACCACCACGCATCCCAAACTTTAGTTTACTACGTTTAGTATTCTAATACAACACAGTTCAAAGACTGGCAACTTTCTCTTCACTTTGATGCCTAGCTGACTTGGAAGCCTGTCACATCCTTGGGTAAAGAAAGTGTGCAAAGAGCACCTGTTTCTCTGAACTATGTCCATCCCCTATACAAATTCAGTTTGATGGATTCAGTTTTCTTTTCAGGTCAGAGTCCTTGATTTTTTTGGGGTGATTTTCTCTTTTAGGATTCATTAGAAATTATTTCTTGATGTTTTTCCTCTTCTGACCTAGGAGGTCTTGGTATTTTAATTCTAACCTTAAAATAGGGGGGAGGAACTGGGGCTGGGATTTTCAAATCAATCTTTAAATAGCCTTATATTCTTATCCTGTTCCATCCCTGACCTATAAAAAATAGAATGTTGTACTTGTTCATTTTTTCACGGTCACCATCTGCTTCCTTTTTATCTTTAGTATAAAATCTGTAGATTAAAAATCTGGTTCTGTAACTGTTGAAGATATAGCATACTATTGACCTGTGGAACGGCTGTTATCATATCTGCAGCCGAGCAGCCCTTTGGATGTACTCCTATGTCTTTATTGAGAAATGGGTTACTGCCTTTTTAGTGTGTGTAGGGAAATTGCTTTGGTTACAGAAAAGATCCATGCACTATTGTAAAAATTCAGGCAAAACACAGCCCAGCACTTCTGTGATGATGCTTTATATCAAAATTAATACGTTCAGAGCAACGTAAGATTAAATTCATCTCAATTCAGTGAACTATTCACCAATACTAAACTAAGAAACTTTTCCAAACACTACTGCAGGGATCTTATCCTAGGCAGCTATGCTGTGTTCAAAGATGTGTTCCTAAAGGGCTCAAAAACTGCATCAGAGATTCATTAGTCATTAAGATATCCAGTTGAGCAATAGGAAGTAGCTTCAGAAGGCACTCTTTCAAGTCGTGATTGGCAAAGGCAAATCATGTTGTCAAGTCTAAATCCCCATTATGGCCGAGAGGCATATCTAAATGGTGCTTTTATTGCAGTTCTTACTGCCATGTCTTATCTGGATCTTGTCATAGGTCATTCTTCCACCTCTGGGACTGTTTTACTGTTATTACTACCAGTGTATAGGAATCTCAGTCTTGAACCAGGACCTCAGCATATCACATGAACGTATACATACAACAGAAAAACTACTTTGTCCTTCCTTTAAGAAATTTTAAGCATACAGGAAAAACAAAGTCAATGAGGAATACAGATACGGGCGAAAGCCTGGAATTTTTCATCTTGGAAGGAAATAGCTGCAACATCCCAGGAAATGAGATTCAGGGGGGCAGCACAGTAGAAAGCATGAAAGCCTACTCTCAGTGCTAAACGCGAATTAACAAATTGGTTAATAACAGTAACATACCCAATACAGAAGAAGCTTTTGCTTTTCTCTTAAATAGAGTTGTCTTGTGTTTCCTAATTTCCTAGTTTAGCTTTATCGAATATACTCAGCCTTTTGCTAAATAGTGCATTCTGGTTTCTCCTTTGCATACTGTGAGCCCAAATCCAGACTCAGAAGGTTCTGTGACAGCTGTTATAGTTCCAACATGTTGTGAGGATTACTCTATATGTATGCAACTGTTGCCCCAGAGGCGTTTTGTCATACATGCCCTTCTGTAGTAGCTGGTACTCTTCTACTTCTTCACTACTTTGAAACACATACTTCTTTCTGTGGTACAACCACCACCTCCTGCTCGTTGACTGCTAGCCATGTCGTAGGGATGTCCCTATAATATTTAAAATTTTCTATAAGTGGGGCTGTAACTAATAGCATCACTTTTGAAACCTAAATAAAACAACATAATTTAATTTTTATTCCTTGGAGGCCTGTTTTTATAAAAGATTTCCACTCACCCACCTGCCTTCTGTGCATAGCAGGAGATGTACTTTGTATGATTTGAAGTGATAATTAGAGATGATGATGGGTGGCCACAGGAGGGACTTCAGATCCAAAGCAATAAATATGCCTTAACAGAGTGACACATCACCTTTTCATAAGATGGTTTAATACTTTCATTCTTTACAATTAAATCTGTGAGTTCCTAATTAAAGACCTTATAAGTAAAATAGTAGAGTATCTATATTTCACTGCTGTCAAATGGTAACATCACAAGTGCATGCAGAACTATTCCAAAATATTATCAATACTACTGTGAGAATATCAATAATCACTTTCAGAGGATGCTTTTTTCTTTCATTTAACAGGCAAATTTCACGGAGGTGCAAATGCAAGCAGTCTAAAGCATGCTTCCAGGCTTTGCAGCAGTAGCCTTGGGTAAACCTGAGATACCTTTTTGCCTTTAATATTGCAAAATGTTATTCCAAGGTGTAACAAATGTAATTCAGATGGCACCTGTTTGAATATTGCCTTGACTGGAATTTAATTTTGCTTTCCTAATTAACATGTTTCATTACTGTCCTTTTCCCAGTGATAAACAAGATAATTCATTTTGGGTATTTCTGTACCATAGAAACATAAAAATTTGTCAAGTGTAAATTGCTGTAGGTGTCATTAAAATCCTCCCTAAACAACCTAATACATTCCTTTTTTTTTGACACACAGCTATTTTTAAACCGCCTGCTGTGTCTATACATATTCAGACCTTAATGGGGAGGCACTGCTGAGCAATTCAATAGAAAATCATTTAAATAGAGAGGGACACAAGAGTAAGTTATAGAAAGTTCAGTAAGTTAATGCACTAGCTTTAAGTCTCTGTCCCTACTGTGATCTCCCATGCGCTCTTTTCTGCATGTCAAACTACGGATTTGGCTGTTGTTCCACTAAAATAAGTTATAACAAATTGCCTTCCTGTCTTAACAGAATTTTCTTTAAGAAGCCAGTACCTTGTAGCACTAAGGGTGCTTAGAGTTTGTCTTTAGTGAGGTATCAGTGATGATCTGCAGAATGGCTGCTTGTGAGTGCAGGCTTACAGAAGCTAAAAGGCATGGAAGAATGCACAGGGTCAGTCTTCTGCTTTTGGTAATAGTGAGAACTCTTTCATATACTTGCACAAGCACTTGAACTCCTCTGTATCAGCTACTTCTATGATTTTTTTTTTTTTGTTTGTTTGTTTCTTTTAGAGGGGAGGGGAGTCTTTATGGTGAGGCACTGGAACAGTTGTGGCTGCTCCCTCCCTGGAGGTGTTGAAGACCAGGTTGGAAGAGACCCTGAGTGAGCTGTACTAGTGGGAGGTGTCCCTGCCTATGGCAGGGGGTTGGAACTAGATGATCCTTGAGGTCCCTTCCAACCTTACCATTCTATGATTCTATTACACATTTATAAGAGAACCTTGTGGTTCTTCTCACTTAGTCTGAAGTCTTGTTCTTTAGCCACTCATTCTTCCTGGAGATATAATTTCTCACAAGATCTAGATGCTCTCCATTTACATAGATTTTCACATCAGTCAGTATTGTTATGCTGGTAGCAGCCAGTTTCTCCACCCATCACCATATAAAAGGGATTTTTTTTTTTCTTCTCTGTTCAAGTAGCAAAGAGTTAATAAATAACAGTCAAGAATGGAACCTACCCTGACCATTGTAGATTGGTGTCTTGTGCTGGTTTAAGGCTAATTGGAATATTTTAATAGAGGAAATTATATTATAGGCTGTGAAAAGAAAACAATGGTGACTCATATGCTGATGTGTAAGAACAAGAACACAAACATAGATAAGAGTGTCTCTTGGTCTCTCTCTGGAAGCCAGTGTGTCGTCTTCTCTCTGCTGAATAACCTCACTAAACACTTTCCTTCTAACCTCCCTGGCCCATCCTCCAAGCTCACCTTGCACGTAAGCCAAACCTTGGGGTAAGGTATAGGGGTGGGGAGAAGGTGGAAGGATGGTTGGGAGCCCCTCCTGGGGTCTCTGATTTCTGGGAGGGGAGTTGTGTTTCTGTATTCCCTTTAACTTGTCTATTTCTGTAACTATTCCTGTCTATAGTGTAAATCTCTGCTTGTACATTGTGCTGAGCTGTAAATAGAGCTTCAGTCCTTAACTTCCAACTGGCTGAGTCTAGTCTGGGTGATTTTTCATAGTGGGGGGAGGGGGGATGAGTAACTCCCAAAACAACACACTGCTGATAGGGTGGAAAATACCAATTTATGTTTTCTACCTCTTTTTTTCCTGTTTCTTATTTCAAGCATATTTTCATTTGTTTGAACTATATTGCAGAAGATGACTTTTACCAACAAGAAATTTTGAATTCGTGAAGCGATAAGTTAGTGCCTGACATTCACTGACATTAGATACTGCCCACCTAATTTGGAAAGGCACTAAGGCACCAGACATGGTTAAGCTGTTCTTCTTAACTGAGTCACAGACAGAAAGTAGGAGCGGTGGCAGAGTGGAAATTGTATTGGAGAAATGACCTGAACTGGTAACCAGAAACTGACCTGCTGGGAAGTTCAATATTTCAGGACAGCTTAAGATAAGATGGCATTGCATAGTAGTCTTAGGAGATGAACTCCTAGCCTGCAGTTCTATGTGGTTTTGAGAAGCTATTTACACTGCTGCTTTGCTTTTTTCTTGAGTTCATTTTTGTCCATTTAAATCACCTTTTGTAAAGACTTACTGGGCCGACATATTTGGAAGAGGAAGAGAGAAAAACGACTAGCCAGTTTGCAGATGACACCAAGCTGGGGGCTGATGTTGCTGGGTTGGAGGGCAGAAGGGCTCTGCAGCGAGACCTCGACCGCCTGCACAGATGGGCAGAGTCCAAGGGGATGGAGCTCAACAAATCCAAGTGCCAGGTGCTGCACTTTGGCCACAACAACCCCATGCAGAGCTACAGGCTGGGGTGGGAGTGGCTGGAGAGCAGCCAAACAGAAAGGGATCTGGGGGTGCTGATTGACACCCGCCTGAACATGAGCCAGCAGTGTGCCCAGGTGGCCAAGAAGGCCAATGGCATCCTGGCCTGCATCAGCAATAGTGTGGCCAGCAGGAGCAGGGAGGTCATTCTCCCCCTGGACTCTGCACTGCTTAGGCCACACCTTGAGTCCTGTGTCCAGTTCTGGGCCCCTCAATTTAAGAAGGACATTGAGGTGCTTGAGCGTGTCCAGAGAAGGGCAACGAGGCTGGGGAGAGGCCTCGAGCACAGCCCTGTGAAGAGAGGCTGAGGGAGCTGGGATTGGTTAGCCTGGAGAAGAGGAGGCTCAGGGGAGACCTTCTTGCTGTCTACAACTACCTGAAGGGTGGTTGTAGCCAGGAGGAGGTTGCTTTCTTCTCTCAGGCAACCAACACCAGAACAAGAGGACACAGTCTCAAGCTGTGCCAGGGGAAGTTTAGGCTGGAGGTGAGGACAAAGTTCTTGCCTGAGAGAGTCATTGGCTGCTGGAATGGGCTGCCCAGGGAGGTGGTGGAGTCACCGTCCCTGGAGGTGTTCAAGGTGGGTTTGGACGTGGCACTTGGTGCCATGGTCTGGTCTTGAGGTCTGTGGTGATGGGTTGGACTTGGTGATCTCTGAGGTCTCTTCCAACCTTGGTGATACTGTGAAAAGAAAAATAGTTGAATTTTCATGAATTGAGAATTAAATTTAAAATAGTCAGAAGAAACATAGAGTAGTGAAGATCCAACTGACACATTATGCAACTTTCAGCTAGCAATGAGCAAATTAATTCTAGGACTGCAAACAGCATAACTACATCAACACATTTGTGATCTACAACTAAGTATCTCTACTGGCAGGCAGGGCTGATTAGGTCCAATGCAGGCTATAGCAGTAACCCTAGTCCTTATAGGACACCAACCAACATCTCTTCCCTGCTACCCTTTGCCATGTAATAGCACACTCTGGGATCACCTTTTTGTTAGATGTGCCTCAGGGTGTTTTGGTGAACCAGGCTGACTGGTGGGTCTTAGAGGAGAAAACTAGTTCTCTCCTAAAATAACTACAAAATTGTTGTCCCAAAATAGTTCCAGCAGAGGCAGGAGCAATATTCAGACCAGGATCACTAAGAAGTGACAGGTTCTACCTTGAAGGCTACATAAACCAATGCAGTTTAGTCATAGTTCTGTGCCCAGTCCTCCTGCAAGATGTTTATAACTGAGGTGGTATGCAAAAAACATCGTCATTTTAGAATGGTACAAAAAATGCTGCTGCACTGGCTCTACTGCAGTGTCAGTTAAGATATTTTGCTCCTTTGTCTGTTACTGAACCTGTACCTCTTCTCAAATTTCAAGATAAATATGGTCTGATGAGTGCAGGCTTAAAGCTTGTGTCTGCTGAGTGAGGAGTGCATGGCTATTTATACATGATACTAAGGAATTTGTGGCAGCACAGATCATGAAATGTTTAACTTATTTGTCATATAACTTAATGACAGACTGAATAACCCAAATGAGGCAGAATTTATATTTATTCAATCTTAACTTTAACTCCTAACAAGAGAACTGTAATATTTAAACAGTCTTTCATCATGAGGTCAGTGATAGACTGCAGTTTGAGCTGCTGGTTACTGAGTTTTCATTATCCTTGGATTTGGTCTTTAGCTGGCCACAATTGTTTATGGTGCCCTTTTAAAAAGCAAATCAGAAGAATTTGTTGTCAGAGGAGACAAGGACAGTTTGAGTTCAGGTAGAAGGCAAGAAAACAGGGGAAGGAGTCTGGTGGAATAAGGTGGTAACATTTCAAAATTCAGATACGCAAATATGAAAGGGAGTATTGTTTTTAAAGTGTATATGACTGAAGTTTAATATTTTCAAATAGAATTCAATCTGTTTTGTGAATCATTTTAACTCTTGATTCATGAATTTTATACAAATATGGTATTTTTTTCCTCCCAAGAAGAAAATAGGGGCTCTGTAACGATAATGGTTCACAGAATCAAAGACTAAGAACTTTAAAAACTAAGTACAATCCTAAGACCTCAGCTTTCCATGAACTGAGGAGCATCTTATGACAGGTCAGTGTAGACAGATTTTCCAATCACTTCCAGTTTCAAAAGTTGTTAATATATCTGAAACTGCCCATTCACTTATATCCAGTGCCAAAGGATGAGATCACTTGTCAAAAAAGATTGTTATTAGTCAAAGATGAATAGTCCAATGTTACAAAATTGTTCCTGAGGGAGAAGTAAAATTGAAATCCCCTCAAAAAATTGCAATGGTCAGGTCTGCCTGGGTATGTGCATGTTAGCTGCACAAGCAGTTCGTAAGAGAGGCAATTCTGCTTGACTGACTGACTTTCCTCTGTTAAAGCTGTAAAGTTACAGACAGTAGGGAAGGCAAATAAAGCTGGTGAAAGGCCTTATCAGCAGTGGCTGAGGGAACTGGGGTTGTTCATTCTGGTGAAGAGGAGGCTGAGCACAGATCTCATTGCTTTCTGCAACTACCCAAAAGAAGGTTGTAGTGAGGTGGGAGTCAGTCTCTTCTGCCTGGTGTTAAGTGACAGAACAAGAGGAAATGGCCTCAGATTGCACCAGAGGAGGTTTAGATTGGATATTAGGGGGGAAAAAGAAAAAAAAAAAAAAAGTTCTTGAATGAGTGATCAGGCATTGGAACAGGCTGCCAAGGGAGTTGGGGGAATCACTGTCCCTGAAGATGTTTGAAAAATTGTAGACATGGCATTCCAAAACACATTTTAAAAGCCATTGTGGCATCAATGGTTGAACTCTATCTTAGGGGTCTTTTCCAACTCAAACAGTTATATGATTCAAGGTATTTTAAACCTTGACCTCTGTGCATCATGCTAGCCTTCCCTGCTGAATTTTGTGTTACCTGCTGTTAATCCAGTGTAATTCTGTCTTCCCAAACACAACATTTGACAACATTTGAACATTTGTCCTCCACTGAAAAAGAATTGTCTTTCTTTTTGTTTGTAGTTTCAAATCAGTGTCTGAGCTGTGTTCATTAGAGTAAATATATGATGGTACCTTCAAGTATTTTTTTCCTGCTCCTTCTATTGCCAAATATAAACCTAGGCTGCCAGTGCCTGTGCCTCATTTTAATGTTCATACGGGGTAGACTAAAGGACTGAGTGACTTTGCTAAATCAGTACCTGGTTTGTATTAGGAATCAGAAGCTATTCCAATGTTCACAGATTTGCAATTACAGCTTTGTCCTGAGAGTGAGAACACCAGAATCATCTGCTGACAGAAATTTGCTCTATGACCTGGGGAAACATTTAAACACTTTGTACTTCATTTTTCTCCTCCTGCTACATACATTTTTCAGTGTTGCTTCTTACACCAATTGATTTGTGTTTTCTGTTTAATCTGGCAATATAAAATTCCAGCCTTTTAGCTACGTAATGTGACTGAATGACTTTGCATTTGATACATCAGATAGTGACCTATCTTGAATTTTAAAATTAATTTCTATTTTGTCATGACATGCCTGTTGCTTTAGAATAAATTGAAACACTTGGAAAATATTGCTCCTCTACTTTGCATTCTGAGTATTGTTTAATGTCAGAATCAGTGGCATCCAGTTGCCTTGATGCAGGTGAATCAAAGTTTGCAATGTCAAGTTTAATTCTGCCTCTGTTTAAGTTGATAATAAATCACCCACTGAGCTCTGCTGTGCACATTGTGGTCTATACTTTGTGTTACTACAGCTTGTTTAAATTTCTAATGAAGACACAGAATGATGTATGCTCATATTATGGTTTCATTATGCAATGTAAAATGTCTGCAGGAAAACATATCCCTAGTCAATCACCAGTTTGAGAAGTTTTCTCTTTTACTGGCTAACACTCCATCACTTTGATACCTTACAGTCAGGTTTTACATTCACCTCATGTCTTCAGTGTCTACAAAACATCGCAGGAAAACAAGCCAGTGCCCAATACAGTTATGGCATATGCTGTTAGAGCCCATATGCTGTTAGTTTCTCAAACATAAATCACACTGAGAACTGTTGGATACATACAGGTGCCTTTTCCAGTTTCTATTGCAGGATAAGTTAAACAAAACTATTTATGAAGACCAGGAAAGCATACTTTGTAAGAATTGTATAAAACAAATTAACTGGAATGGATTAATATTCACAACATTAATAAAAATTAAATTTTAATAACTATTTAGTAAACCACACATTATTATTTAATAGCTAATTTAAAATCGAAATTACAGTACTTAGAGCAAGTTTCTAGACCAAGAAATTGTATGTTCTGCACAGTCAGCACATCTGTGTTGGTGCTTTGATGTATTAGAGAGGTGACAGCAGGTTTTATCTGACACTTTTGTTTACACCATGTAGACAAGTTTCTTATAAACAAATGTTTCATCTTTGGGGAATCACAATCCTTGCCTGCAGCTCTAGAAAACTAGGATTTGGAAGAAGAAAAGGGAAGAAAAAAAAATGGAATTATTAGACCTCTTGCTAGAATTGATTAAAAAGGAGTTCCTGGAAATGAAGGAAATAAGATAAAAAAATGACTTCATCGAGATGAGAAGGTGATGTTCCTGTCCAGCTGCAACAGCTTTGTTTTCTGATCTTGTGTTTTTTACAGGGTCATCGTAAAGTCAGTAGTTTGTTGTATAGCACTAGAAGAAAAGAGGACTAAGCTAAAACAGGGCAAATATTCTATATGATACAGAATCTATCTGCATTTCAGGAGCTGTCAAAGTGAAAAATGAAGCCACAGGTTTGGCCTTTAAAAATATTAATTTATTTTAAAGATGAAATGTAGAGGTGCTGGAAGAGAAGTAAGCATATCTTCAGGAAGAAGCAAGCAAGATGAAATTCCTGTTGCTCTTCCTAGATCTCTGATGGCACTTTCTTGCCACCCTTAAGTCTAAGAAAGGATGTAATCATCAGTTCTTGCCACCTGAAGCATTTTTTGCTGTATTACTACAGTCATCAAATGTACTTACCAGTGCTTAAGCTATTGTATTTTCAGTGGAGTTATTTATCAGATTTACAATGAGGTGGAGTCAGTTCCTTGCTGACCCATGACAATATTTCTAAATTACAGCCATAACTTATGGACAGAAGAAAGCACTACCCATTAGGATGTTAAAAAAAAAAAAAAAAAAAAATGGGTGAATATTCACACTGATTTTTATTGAAATGAGATAAAAGCAGTGTCCAAACAAACTGCAGATATGAATAAAAATTATTCTGTGTATCGCTTTGAGGCTTTAAAGCATTTTTGGCAAGAACAGTGCAGCTGACAGGTTTCCAGAGAGCAGTGCACCATACTTTTGTGTTTAAAATTTGTTTCCTATGTTATACTGACGTATATAGTTGTATGAAATGTAAAAGGTGCTCCTTCTACCCCCAGAAAACCTAGTCTGTCTGCTTTCTGCAGATTTTATGAATATCATAGGAGGAAATCCATCAGAGACATTGTTTCAAGTGTCTATAAATCACTTATATTCCAATTACACATGAAAAAAAAAAAATCATATGCAGCTCAGTATCATTCTTCCTGAAATGCTGACTGTGACAATGACTCTTGTTTTCAGTGTGTGTCCCCCCCCCCCCCTTTTTTTTTTCCAAAGTCTGCCTCCCTCAGCTTCTGTTATTAGACTGCCACCTAGTAACAGAACTGAATGAAAAACTGTTGGGTAGATAGAGACATTAGCCAATACAGAAGAGCACTTATTGTTTAGCCACTTCAAACCAAGAGAAATAGGGCCTTTAGTTTGTCTTTTGCATTCGTAAATGCACCTGACATTTTTTTTTTTTTTGAGGTTTAATTTTCCTTGCAGCTTGTTTTAATATTTTAACCAAGTGGAAGTTCAATACAGGAGAGCATCATAATGAATATTTCCCATAGTTTTATTTCCTACCAGCATAACCAATGAGGCAAATAATCCACAACCATTAAGATCTCTGTATAAAGAATGGGAAGGTATGCAGAGGTTACAAGAGCATGAATAACAGAGATCTTTCCTTGGCCCATCAAAGGTTGACATACAATATGTTTCAAATGTATGTGATGAACCTTTTAATATTAGAATATTCTTATTACATCTTCAGAAAATAACTGGTTGTCACCTGGCCATTGGGAAATTTAGGGCAAGTGGCTCAAGAGTTTGCATTTTGGTTTTCTTTCTTCCCCCCTCCCCCACCNTTTTTCCCCCCCCAAGTAGACTGAAGCTCAGGCATTATGCTCCAGGTGAAAAAACAACAAATTTTAAAACAAAAAAAAAGCTCTATCCATCTGAACACTTACATATCAAACCAATGTGATCATCAGAGAACCTTGTCACATCAAATAAAAAATAGCAATTACATGGTAGAAACAAACTACTTCCTAGAGGCTTAGAGGATTCAAAATTAATCTTGGGAAAATAGGCATTTGAATGTTGATTCCTTAGATCTAACAAGCAAATCTATGCTCAAACCAAACTAGTCATGTAAATATCCCCAAAGCTTATTGCTTTTAAAAATCTGAGGCGAATATTCCAATTAGAGTCACTCAGTAACAAGCAGTCAGCAAGTGACCTGACCTGACATTCTGCCATCCCTGCTGCCTTCTAAAGCAATTAAACTTTTGATTTTACTGAAACACTCAGTAAAGATTATAATAGTTAAGAAAGAAAACCATTGAATCACAAAAAACAGGACCAGTCAAAATTAGGAGGACGCATTCTGTTTTCCCTTAATGTTATATTTGTGTGGAGCACAAACTTTGAGATTAGGTTTTCAGGCTGACAAGTGAGCTGATCAGTAATTAAAGCAAGAGAGTAACATGAGGGATCAACCACTGAAGTAAGGAAACTGTTAAAGTTATTATAAATATAGCAAAGGAATCTTAATCTTTTTCATGTATAACTAAGAGAGAGGATCTGGTTAGTTACAGACTAGGAACTGGAACTCTCTCAATCTGCTTCTAATTCTATGAGTGATTCTCAGCACGACCTCAGTCATGTCATTTATCATTGTTTCAATTAACCTGTCTGTGGGGTGTTGCTGTATGCAGTTAATGGATGTTTGTGGTGGACATCAGGATTGTCATGTAAAGACACATTCCATTACTTCTGGATATTAGGTTGCATGCTAAATAGATGGCTATGCACCGTAGGAGTAACATATTGCTTTGACACAGATTTAAATACTGTGTTGCTTACTAGCTGAACCCTAGAAGACTTGTTAAAAAAGGGCACATGTGAGAATGAAGATCTTGCTATTTTTGAAGTTGCTTAACCTGTATTGATTATTTCATAAATCTGTTGGTTGACATGAACCCATGCAGCTGCCTATGTCAGCTACCAAAGTATAACTCACTCTAAGTGTGGATTTCTTCATAGACCTTCTCCTGTTGGTTTTTAGCCTGTAATCAAGATATTACATTTATATTTGTGAACAAAGTGCATTTCCTGGTAACTTCTCTATGTGGGGAAATGAATGGAACAGCAGCATGTGAATTTAGAAGGCACTGGATGCCTTACAGTACCATCCCACAAGCAGTTCCTGCCGACAGTGCATTTGTCAAAGGGCAGAGCTAGGCACCTGATGGGTTTAGCTTCCCAAGTGGAACTGAAGCCATCCTGGGTGAGTCTTCACTACATGTTCCAATAGTTTCCCTTGAAGAGTTCCTTTATGAGTAACCAGGCTTTTTTTGAGATTGCTAGCAAAAGTGCTGCCACTTACATTAAAGTCAAACATACTGCAGTATTTCTTTTGATTCTTGCAGGGGGAAATATATGTTTTTCTTCACAAGAATTATGTAGTGCTATTCTGGGCACAGTCAGGACCACACAAATCGACCTCTGGTAAACAGGGAATTTGTAAATTAACTTTAAAGACAGAATTCAATGTTCTCTTAATGTAGGACTGTTATGGAGAAGTTCAATTTCATCTAACAGATAAAATCAACTATCTAGGTCGGTATTGATGAAGGAATGTGTCATCTGTACAAAACCCTGGTTAAAACACTTAGATTCTGTGAACTATATCTTAAAAATATCAATTGAACTCTACACAACCCTTAATTTATTCAGGATTGATCAAAAAATGTTTTGCTATTATTTGGTAACCACCTTAAAAACTATACCTTTTACTTTCTTTATGCTGTAGTATTTT
This sequence comes from Eubucco bourcierii, assembly GCA_013396675.1. NCBI lineage: Eukaryota > Metazoa > Chordata > Aves > Piciformes > Ramphastidae > Eubucco > Eubucco bourcierii. Next base: position 180,370 of record VWZE01008229.1, read on the forward strand.
CCTTTAAAGTGCTCCTCTGCTAAGTGTGATAAGGGAAGAAATCCATAGTGAATTTTGCACTATGGACCAAATGTTGAGGTGTTAGTTACCTCTGTGGCCTACAAAAGGTTATAAATTACCTGAATGCCTACTAAAATGACATGGTGTTGCTCTTCACCATCTGGAATCAGAATACATGGAAAAAGATAATGTCTGATAAATTCCGTAGCTATTATAAATTCATGACAGTTAATTTAGGGAAGGGTAACTGATGTCATCTGCCTGGACCTGAGTAAAGCATTTGACTCTGTCCCACATGACATCCTGTTCACCAAACTGGAAAAACATGGACTTGATGGGTGGAGCACTGCTGGATAAGGAATTGGCTGGATGATGCACACAGAGAGTGGTGATCAAGGGCACAATGTCCACCTGGAGACCAGTGACAAGTAGTGTCCCTCAGGGGTCAGTGCTGGCACCAGTGCTGTTTAACATCTTTATCAGTGACATGGACAGAGGAATCGGTGCACCCTCAGCAAGTTTGCAGATGACACCAAGCTGTGTGGCACAGTCAACTTGCTAGAGGGCAGGGATCCATCCA
>VWZE01008229.1:181206-211360 GCA_013396675.1 Eubucco bourcierii
AGCAGCTCTGCTATGAGGACAGGCTGAGAGAGTTGGGGTTCTGCAGCCTACAGAAGAGAAGGCTTTGAGGAGACCTTAGAGTAGCCTTCCAGTATCTGAAGGGGGCTACAGAAAGGCTGGGGAGGGACTATTTACAAGGTCTTGTAATGACAGGACAAGGGGCAGTGGGTTTGAAGTGGCAGAGGGGAGATTGAAACTGGATGTTAGGAAGAAGTTGTTTGCAGTGAGGGTGGTGAGACACTGGCACAGGTTGCCCAGGGAGGTTGTGGCTGCTCCCTCCCTGGAGGTGTTGAAGACCATGTTGGAGGAGGCCCTGAGTGAACTGCACTAGTGGGAGGTGTCACAACCTATGTCAGGGGGTTGGAACTAGATGATCTTTGAGGTCCCTTCCAACCTTACCATTCTATGATTCTGTGATTTTCCCTACCCTGTCCTACAAGCAGGAAAACACTAGGTCCGGAGCATTAAGTGGAGTCCAGACTCATTATCCTCTGACTTATCTCATCTCCACTGACTCTGCCTACATTTTAGGATGCCTCCAGACTGGATTCAACTAGAGCAATCATCAGGCAGAAATATGAGCCAGTTCCTATGGCACTGTTCTCTTGGTCTTCATCCTGAGGCACTGGGGTTGTGCAAACTGCCGACTTAACTGTTTATTAGGAAAAGATTTTCTTTTTCTTGATCTTAGTAGCACAATGAACTCAGCTATTAAATCCCAAGAAAGTGTAACACATCCATCCAGGGACACAGTATGCTCCAGGGCACATTCAGAACTTACAGGCAGTTTTTAGCATGCTGTATATATCATCATTAGTTGAGAATCATGAATTTTATTCAGCAATTCTCTATCAAGCCTGGAGAGCTGCAGACAGATTCACTCCCATGGAGAGATGACCTTGCTTGATTTTTGTCTCCCATTGTGATACCCCTCCTGACGAGAAGCACAGCTGAGCTGTGCAAGCTTCTCATTCAGCGCCTTTGAAATATTTTTTGAAACATGGATAGAGGCAGAGAAGGCAAAGCTCAGGGAGAAGGGGAATACTGGAAATAACTGAATTCTGCCTTGGTAATCTGTTGCTAGCCTTTGAATTCCCAGAGAGGGAAACATAGATGCAGATTCTTTTATTCTGCTTTACTTTCATTTGTATATCATAGTTCTGCTTTAATCCATTAATGCATATCTATTATAAATTTTATTTCACATTTTCAGCAATTATTGCATTCCTGCTTCCACGTATGGGATCTTAGCAGACTTATAGAATCATAGAATGGTAAGGTTGGAAGGGACCTCAAGGATCATCTAGTTCCAACCCCCTGACATAGGTAGGGACACCTCCCACTAGTACAGCTCACTCAAGGCCTCCTCCAACCTGGCCTTGAACACCTCCAGGGAGGGAGCAGCCACAACCTCCCTGGGCAACCTGTGCCAGTGTCTCACCACCCTCACTGCAAACAACTTCCTCCTAACATTCAGTTTAAATCTCCCCTCTACCAGTTTAAACCCATTGCTCCTTGTCCTGTCATTGCAGGACCTTGTAAATAATCCCTCTCCAGCTTTCCTGTAGGCCCCCTTCAGATATTGGAAGGCTTCTATCAGGTCTCCTAGAAGCCTTCTCTTCTCCAGGCTGAAGAGCCCCAACTCTCTCAGCCTGTCCTCATAGCAGAGCTGCTGCAGCCCTCTGATCATCTTCGTGACCTCCTCTGGACCTGTTCCAACACTTCCATGTCCTTCCTGTGCTGGGGACTCCAGTACAGTTATGATGCTGAACATTTGACAAACGCAGTAATTTTCAAAGCATCTTCTCCATCTGTTTATTAAGCTAATTGTTTTACTTGTAGCCTCCCTTCCAATCAGTTCTGTTTATGGTAATGTTAACTCAGCATTTTCTACCTCTTGAATTCTGCTTAACTTAAGGTGACCTAAATAGGCTTTTAAGGGAGCAGGAAATTCAACTCTGTTTTACAGTGGTTTTTTGTAAAATTTGAAACGCCTTTTTATTTTCTTCTTCTCTCTCAATAAAGTGTATGCAAATAACATTAAAATTTATAATGAGCTTAATATTTGTTAATCTCAGTTCAAATAGTGGATTTGTATAAATCATCGTTTCAAACACTTTGGTTGAGAGAAAAATAGAAAGGGTATTGCTTTAAATGCTTTTATTACTGGGCTACTCTTGTTAATCTTTAATTGTCATTGTGATTATACATCCTAATTTTTGGTATTCAATATTAATTACATTTCAGTCCTATTAGATTTTATAATTACAGTGCCCACTTTGATTTTCTTTTTTACAAAAATGTTTTGAAGTTGTTCCAAGGCCTGAATCTGATCCTGCAGCTCTGATTTATTGGTTGGTTTCACTGGGTAATGTGTACATATAAATCAATTGTGTGGGTAAGGGTTTCTCAGATTCAGTAAAAGTTGCAGGGCATGCCAAAAAGATGCTAACCTCTGACCTGCAGAAATGTCAGGAATTAGATCCCAATCTGCTTGAGATCAGTATCAAATGTACTGTAGGTCCAAGAGATGTCGAAGGACATCCAGAAATACGAATTATGTGTTTCATGCATTCCTCTGGAATACATTCTAGTCACAGGAAATGCTAATCTATAAAGACTTGAAAAGGTGCCTCAGTCATCTATTTGGTATAATCACAAATCATTATGAAATGTCAGACAGCAACACAAGACGTAATTTTTCTATGTCTAAGATGCATTACACCAAGAGGATTTTTACCTGCTTTGTGTCATGCTATTAAAAGCTCTTAACTTGCTTGCGGGCAACTTTGCTTATCAAAACATTTGGACTAGAGCCAAAATTTGTCTTTGTTATAGTTTCATTTCTGGACTCATTCTTCTTCTTGTGTGATCTTCCCATAACTTACTTTTTAGTGTTCATATGCTATCAGTTTTCCTTTAGGTCACCATATTGAATTAATACTATTGGCAGATAACATCTCACTATTGATATTTAAAAACTTAATTAATTGTGAATGTGAAAAGCTTTTGAAGATTGATCTACAGGACAAAGCTGCGTACAGATCTCATGCACAAACATAAACTTACAAAAGAATCAAGCTATAGTAAGTTACCATGTTATATTGTTCAGCAAAAGCCAACAGTACTGCTGTGCAAAATCCGAGCAAGGCAATGACAGATTAAGTCTGAAAGTGAGAACAAACTATAAATCTTGCCTTGACTGCAAGAAAACAAGGCCTGACTTCTGGGGAATGGGAGGCAGCTGTTTTGTTGGTGGATGCCCTTTGAAAATGTAAGGAGGATTATGAAAGTTTAGCAAAAAAGGAACTTATTAAACAAAGCAGAAAGTATGGAGATTCCAAATAGGGCATTTAATTATTTTTTTATCATGAAAGGAAGCTGATAAAAAGATATATCAGATTAAGTAAGAAAAGAATGAAATTGACTAGAGACATTTTAAATGGAAAATTCCATTGTTATGTCTTTCATCAAAAAGTAAATCCAATGGTGGGGTTGATTTTTTTCACCCCATAGTGTGATAAGCTTTTTGTAAAACGGCAATAGTGTAATTGAAATCCATTTTACATCATTTTCCCTTGCATGATTTAGAATTAGATCAATTTATATTCTATGGGTATAACCCAATGAGAGCATAAATGCAGCCACTAGAATTGTTTTTGTCCATGAGCAAAGCTAGTGTCGTTTACTGATTCATTACACTCTCAGCAGGGTCCTTTATTTCAAAAGCTACCTGGAATTATCACCGGGAATAGACCACTAAGCTCTAAAATAAGATTTGCATTAAAAAAAATTTTTAAAGGAAAAATAATCAAAGTGATTAAAAGTAGTATTTGATGACTATTTTGATTAGAATAGCGTGTTTAAATGGTAAATTGTTCAAATGGACGTGGAGGGTTTTGTCCTCCCCAACTGCAATTTAAAATGCCCTTATTTAACTAGAATATTGTGCTCCTGATTATATGCCTGAAATAATAGACAGTACTCCCTTAATATTTAACAATACAAACATCAGGCAAAGGTTGTACATCTGGAATCATACAATATGCTTTTTGCATTAGGGTACTAATTTTAGAAATAACCTCTGTCTGTCTGGGCCTGCTGATGTATGGTTGTCATAGCAAGGCAGTAATTGAGTTTTCTAAGCATTTTGACCACTGGTACAAATTTGCAAAACAGATTACACAGCAGAAACACAATTTCCATCCTGACCTTTAGAACATTGCTTTCTGTTGTGGGAATTGGAATGTTTATGGAAGGAAATACAATCTAAGTGCACCTAATTTGTGAGAATGTGATTTCTGATGTTAACCCAGTAAGCTTCATTTTGATTCATTTGATAACAGATTAGGTAAAGGTTTGGCATTAGGGAGGTATCATAAAACTTATTATCTTTTATTACCTAGGCAGAGATTATTGGTTTAGATGATTATAAATTGAAACTCAAGGAAAACTTTCATTTTCAACTGCTGTGCAAAGTTCCTTAAGAAACTTGTGTCCTGATGATCAGGCTCAGATCTTAGTAAACAAATGGTTTAGAGTGAGCTGGGCATAGTGTGGCCATTTGAGTTAGATACCTACCTCAGACATAAAAAAAAATTCAGAACAGAGAAACTTAGAAGTAGAAGCTCTGAGGGGAACATTCTAGAGATAGGCCATATAGTGGCAACAATGGATAAGTTAATACAATTTCATTGGAGCATCAAGAGCTTTATGTCTGGAAGCACAGCTTGTACCTTCCCCTCGCTGCTTCCACTGCTTCACCTGCACCTGCTGCTATCTTCTCCTGCTGCTGTTTTGGCTGCTGCTGCTTTTGCTGCTTCACTGCCGCTTGACCCCTTCCCCATCTTCCTTCAGGTTGTTATATTCCCATAATAGTTGTTATACTGTTATATTTAGTTTAAACTTTAAGAAATACTTTTTTTGTTGTTGTTGTTTCCCCCTGACTTCACAAAAAAAATCTGTGTTGTGGTGAGTTTATTCTACCAGGGAAGGGATCCACCCTAACCCAGTACACATAGGAATAATGCTAAGCCTTTGTAGCTCTAGACATATTTGGGAGGAAGAATAAGACACCTACCTGAGAACTCTCTGCATCAGGTGCAGTCAGATGGCTTATCAGATGATTCAGCCTTGTCTTGCAGCTACCACACCTGTTTCACAGCCTTTGGAATTTCAGGAAGTGTATTTCTTGTCCCTGCTGTTACCACCTTGCCTGGTCTGGGATAAGAAGTTTCTGTAGCTAGATTCTCTAAACTCCTTAGCTGTCCAGTTTATTGTGGATTTTAAGACCATTTCTGCATTAACAGATAGAGTAGACCACTAAAAGCAAAACTGTAGAGCAAAATAGCTCATGCTGAGGACCTAACATCTATGCTGTACATTGCAGATGCCACTTCCGGCAACTCTAGTCTGGTCCCACAGACTGAATCACACACGTGACTAAAGAATTAAGTGATGCCTAAGGCACATTACCCAGTGGAATTTCAGCTGAATGAAATCCAGTTGCCACACTCTCAGTGATGCAATTTGAAATACATTGCAAGTTGAAAGTTCACTGCAAAATATCTTCATGACCAGTGCAGAAGTAACAGTGTACACAAACCCTTCAGGGCATGTGGTCAAGCAACTTTCTCTGGGATTCCTGGTGTCAACTAAATGCATTTAATGAACTTGACTGGACACCTATCTAGGATTTGATGTTTGACAAGAAGGTGAAGCGCTGTATGGATCTGTGATGTCCTGGAATGATGAGGCAGACTAGTACAAATGTACTGATATCCAGGCAGATCTCAGTGCTACAAACTTGATGAATCAAAATTAAACTCTGATGGGATGATAGATTGCCTGATGTTGGCAGATAATAAAATAATCTGCATTAGGCTTCACTTAGTTTCCTGTAGTTTATTCCCTCACATGTGCACTAGTTAGTGCAGTCTGGAGACAGAGAGACCAGAAGCCTCCAGGAGTTAAACTGTGTTATTGACTTGCTTGGTTCAGAGATGTTTTTGTGAGAAAAGAGAGGTGTTGGAAATAAGCTTAGGTTGAACCACTACAAGTTTTATTTTTGTCTTATTGACCCACTTCTTGGCACAGTGTTGGGTTTTGTTTGTTTGTTTGTTTGTTTGTTGCTGGTTTTTTGTTTTGTTTTTGTTTTGTTTTGTTTTGTTTTTTTTTTCCCACCAGTTTTGGAAATGCAAATTCTGGGACACTTTCATGAAAGGTGATATTTACCTTTTGGAATTGTTCAGTGTTTTCCTCCACAGCCTGCAGGAGAGACTTCAGGGTTTCCTAAGACAGATCCTAACTCAAGAAGTGGCAAATTCAAGCGCTGATAAGCATGCTTGAGCAAGCCTTTTGTTCTTTGCTCAGTGGTGGGCTCCTGTGTTTCAGGGCTGCAGGTATAACCTGTGTTTCTCAGTGAGATCACTGGTAACTGACATTGGCTGCTGTCCACACAATTTAGGAAAGCAATTTGTTTCCAGTAAACAGAGGAGATTGCTGGCCAGCTGTATTGCTTTCCTATGAAATATTTATGGCATGGATTGATCCTTCTCCCCAACAGGTTAAATGCCTAGAACTCATTAGTTCCCAGAGTTGGTGTTGCACACACAGTCACAGCCACCCTCTTGCAATTACTCATGAGCAAGATTTCCCTGATGCTAATGTGATTATACCTGTAGCAAGGCATGAAATGCTGCCTGCCTTTTGAAGAATTTGGGGACTCGCTCAAAGTGAGTATCCTGAGACCTTTGGCTCTCAAGCTTTTGGTGGCACAATGATTTGAAAGTCAGCCTCTTGCACTTTGTTCTGCTTTTGTCTCAAGTGTAAATCTACGGGAACCTGCCAGTTTTACAAGACACAAACACCTTACATTGTGGCACAAAAAATGTATTACATGTTCCTTCTTGAACATGGTAAGCTATTGCACAATAAATGTGTAAATAAACTTGAGTAGCTAATTTAAAACCAGTAGAGCTGCTCCAATTTATGCTAGGCTGAGGATCTTTTCAGGCTTGAATATTTTGGGTGTTGCTCATGACTTCTTTTTTCCTCTCTTCAAGTTGCAACAGAACACCTTCAGCAATCTTAGTGTGCTGAGCCTTATTACATGACCTATACACCCTTCATATACTTAGGGAATTCTTTTGGCAGAGATATTTTTATGTAGAGATACTTGAAAAGCAGTCTCTCCTGATAACCATAGTAGGTTACTGTGTTGGAGAAACTACTCTTCCCTTTTATGTTTTCTGGATTTAAATAGACTCATTTATACCTACGACAAGGACTAAGAATGATTCAGTAATGCACAACTAATAATTTATTAAAACAATTTTACCCTTCTTTCTCTTCACAAATTGTCTGCAAACAAATTGTAGAGCTCTGATATGTTAATGGCTGAAAATTATTTGAACATTTTTTTTCAGTAAATATCTTTTGGTCTGCAGATTATTTGAATTGCAAATTGCAACTGTGAAAATGAAATATATAATTAACACTGGAAATAGAACTGATTGAGTAGTACAGAGGAACAGCTTTTATGGAAATATATTGATTTGTCAAAATAAGCATTTGTTACAGAAACAGTGATTTGGGAAAAAAAAAAAAAAAAAAAAAAAAAAAAAGCAAAAGCCAACAGTGTTTTGTTGAAATAAATCTCTATAATCCAGAAGGGCAGTGACTTGTACGCTCCTGAGAGCTAGCTAGAGGGTTAGGGCTTTCTGGAACAGTCAAGAAAACCAGATACTCAGATAGGAGAACTGAATTTTAGCTGCCCTCATTTAGCTGGGTGTGCTGATGCAGACATTCTGAGGTGAAGCTTTTGAACATATTTGATATGTTGATAGATTATTTGAACAGAGAATAAAAATTGGCAGAGTGCACAGCAGTGCCAATATTCTCTTACAAGTGTCTTAATCAGGACTGGGAAGAATGGTGACTCCTGCAGCCATCAAACTGATCTGAAGGTGTGTTCCAACATTGTTATGGTGTTCAGTGTTAAGGCTTGTAAAGTGTTAAGCATCAGGGAAACTATTTGCCGCCCACTCCATCAATAGTTTTGAAATGGTTGTAATTAATTAAGGTGAATAACATGCAGTGCTTTCTATCCAGCACCAACATCAGAACAGAAACACTGGTGGGTATCTAGTCAGTAAGGAAGAGATGTACCATCATGCTTTCAGTAAGGTTTTGGTGGTGTGTTAAAGGACCAGGCTAGAAGAAGACTAGGTGTGTCACATACAGGAAGGGTGCAAGCACTGTGGAAGTGGAAATGCTAATATTAGGAACACGTAGGACATTGATAGGTGTGTTAGGGCAGAATCTCACTTTGGGAAAAACCAAAACCTTGGAGAGTTGTGGATAATGGAAATGTGCTTGCACCTGGACAAGGTTCCTGGCCAAATTATGTTTGTGTGTAGCAATTCCAAAAGAAACCTGCAGCTGCCATAGATCCAGACTCACCTTTTTCTGAATTCAGTGGTCCATCTCCTAAGTGGAATGCCTGTGCCTGCAGGATGGATATGAAAAATCCTGCAAGCCTTAAGAGTAGCAAATTGGGCTACGATGTAACAGAGAACTTGAAGGACTCCAAATCTAGCAAGCATTATTATACATATTCTTTAACTCCCAGTTTTTCGAAGGGCATAACAGCAATGACAACCTTAGTGACATATGAACACAAAGAGAATGTTTGCATATATCAGGACCTGTAGTTACATACAGACTCTAATAGAGCTCCATTTTCTTTATTCAGACCTAATACTGGAGAGCAGACACTCACTTTACCTATTGTCTGCTATTGACAGGAGGTTTAGGAGAGATGAATGTGGTAGTTGTATTCCTGACACCTCCAAGTATGTAATAATAACAGAGTGATTAAGTGGCCTAAAATCAGTAAGAGAAGTTATGTAATAATTGATGCTTTCACACAGGAATGAAAGGTTTCTGCAGTACCATTTAATTATGAGGAGCAACTGGATTTTTTTCCTGGAGGGGAAAAAAAAAAAAAAAAAAGAAAAGAAAAAAGTGAAATTACAAACATCAGTCCATAAATAAGACTGAAACGTAGTTTCTGTTTGGTTTGGTTTTCCTGGTTTGGTTTGGTTGGTTGTTTAAAAAAGAAAAAAAAAATGATTTAATGACATTTGNTGAGGAGCAAATGGATTTTTTTCCTGGAGGGGAAAAAAAAAAAAAAAAAGAAAAGAAAAAAGTGAAATTACAAACATCAGTCCATAAATAAGACTGAAACGTAGTTTCTGTTTGGTTTGGTTTTCCTGGTTTGGTTTGGTTGGTTGTTTAAAAAAGAAAAAAAAATGATTTAATGACATTTGACAGCAAGTATTTTCCTTGGCACATTGTGAATCCTATTCTCCATTTGTATTCAAAACTATTATAGTTTTATACATAGAAAATATTTCTTTTCCCAGTCCATGAGCATGTAGTGAGTAGGTGTTGCAGATCAACATGTCACTCTTCTAAACAAATTATACTCAGGGAATTATCTTTTCCTGGTAAAAATAATTGTAGAACTACTAACTTCAGTGGTGTTGGATCTTTAAAGTGATAATTAGGGATCCTATTAAAATAATGAATATCTGCTCTCTTCCTACAGCTTATTTTTCATAATAACCTTACTAACAATAGTAATCTAAACAGAATTATCTCAGACTAAGTGGAGTTTCAGTTACTGTTCTGTCTAAGAAACTGATGATCTCTACCCAAGGAAAAAATCTGTATTAATAAGATTTTCAGTATCAAGAAGTTTTCTTGACTAAAGATAAAATCTCAACAGCTAATGTGGTACTAATATGTGAGAGCTGATGTACATTGTTTGTACAGTGAGTAAGCAGTAAACAAATATATATATATATATGTATATAAATAAATAATTGGGTTTTTTCTGCATATTTCTAGTAGTTTTCAAAGCAAATCTTGTCACCCCTTCGTGGTTGGCAGCCTTCTGCAAAATTACACAAATTCAATGACAAATCTAAATACTAATTTGCATATTAGTCAAAACTGGTAATTTTACACCAAATATTGGAAACATGAACATACAGTACTTGTATTTCCACCCAGAGTGTGATGAACATATCCATGTGTATCAGCTTCATGCATGTATCCAGCAGCAGTTTGCACTTAAAATAAATGCTGGTGTTATAATTACAAAAGTAATATTTGTATATTTGTGTTAGTGCAGTTAATAGCCACATTGCTTTTTTGGTGGGTTTTTAAACATTTTTGTTGTTGTTGGGTTTTGGGTTTTTTTGTTGGTTGGTCGGTTGGTTGGTTTGGTTTTGTTTTTTTTCTTTGTTCTACATTTGTCAAAATCCTGACCTAGGTGAAGGCATGCAATGGGGAGGAGGAAACACAGCCAGGAGGAAACAGTGAAATGTTTTCTAATATTGCTTGGTGCCTATCTTCAGGTTTTAGCTGGTTGCTTGATGTGAGGCAGAGATTCACAGCCTGAAATCCCCAGCAAGGTCCTAACATTCACTAAAAAAGAAATTACAAAATATAATTTAAACACTTGTAGTGAAACAATGTTGTGAAGATCTACAAGGAAATATGTACAGCTCCTGCTTAAACATCTTTAAATTGCACATTAAATAAAAGACTAAAGTAGCCTAAAATTCTCAACTCGCTCCATCTTCATATGTTACAGAGAAGATTAAACCTTGATCCAAGTTCTTACTTCAACTTCAGCATCACAAATAATTTCCAAACACCCCACACTGTGTCCTTCAAGAAATATATTATCTCCTGAAAATAACTAGATAGTTATAGAATCATAGAATGGTAAGGTTGGAAGGGACCTCAAGGATCATCTAGTTCCAACCCCCTGACATAGGCAGGGACACCTCCTACTAGTACAACTCACTCAAGACTTCCTCCAACCTGGCCTTGAACACCTCCAGGGAGGGATCAGCCACAACCTCCCTGGGCAACCTGTGCCAGTGTCTCACCACCCTCACTGCAAAGAACTTCCTCCTAACATCCAGTCTAAATCTTCCCTCTGCCAGTTTAAACCCATTGCCCCTTGTCCTGTCATTGCAACACCTTGTCAATAGTCCCTCCCCAGCCTTCCTGTAGGCCCCCTTCAGATACTGGAAGGCTACTCTAAGGTTCCTCAAAACCTTCTCCAGGCTGCAGAGCCCAAACTCTTACAGCCTGTCCTCATATCAGAGCTGCTCCAGCCCTCTGATCATCTTTGTGGCCCTCCTCTGGACCTGCTCCAACACTTCCATGTCCTTCCTGTGCTGGGGGCTCCAGAACTGAAATGATATAAATATTTATATTATATATTAATTTACATATATATGTAATTTTATAACATTGATATTATATATTGAAAATATTTATTTTGGAAAACCAGAAAGCATTATTTTAGTAAATAGGCTTCTCAATGTGTGTTGCACCTGACAGATTCTGACAGTGCCCAGGATTTCTATTTTCACCCAGAATGTAGTGTTTTTCATACATATGCAATCTATATGCCAACTTTGTAGATTAAGTATGCTAACAACTGCTTCAGGTGTCAGTGGTAAAAAGGATCATTGCTGCAAGTGTTTTCCCATGCTCTCCTTTCTTGTGAATCTGCTTCACTTATTCTGCTTTTCTGTATATTCAAATTAAAAGGCTTGACTGAAAGTTTTGAACTACAGATGTTAAGCAAAACAAGATTTCCACAACAAAAAATATTTTCCCACAACCAAAGACAAAGTTACTGGGGCTGTCAAATGTAGATAAACAACTAAGCATTCACTGTTTGGATATGCTTCTTTAATGCAGTGCCACTTTGGTGCTGTTTTTTGTGATCTTTATCAAATTATTGAGATCTTCAACAAGCTTTAGTCGTGCATTAAGGTTTGCACACTAGGGAGCACTGAGCTCCTGAGAGCATTCTGCAGACAAATGCAGAAATGTCTTCTCTCCCTTGACTCTATGGCAGTGATGCTCCAAAAAGTAAACTCTTCATTTGAATGTATAAAGACAGGTTGAAGAAAAGACAATGAAAATATCAACTAACCAAATGATTGCTCTACCTTAAAAGATGGGGATACAGTGGTCACACTTCTAAAAACTTTGGACTCGCAGAAAGGGCCTTTTTACCAAAGCTCTGAGAGTCTGTGTACATAACTAGAAATTCACAACTTGGACAAGTTTGAAAATCTCAGTGGCCACCTAACAGTCCTAAAACTTTCTTGTAATCATTCATGTAGGTCAAATTGTTTCCACCATTCATTTTCAATCCTGTTATGTGGAAGATACTGTCAAATCCAGCTGAATTTTAATGGCACACAAACATCTTGCAGCATGCAAGTGATAGCCCTGGACTTCACTGCTGGTAGTGTGAAGTATTAACCATGACTTGCTTCTCTTGAACCACTGATAGTTGTTATTTTTTATTGTATCTGTAGGAAATATTGAAAGATTAAAACTCAGCAGATATCCATTCTTACCTGGTTTCTTTCAACGGTACTCAGAAATAATTAGGTGGTTTGTTCCCTCTGTGTGTGTCTACACTGAACTGTGTATTCCTCTCTGTTGTGATTAGATCCTGCTGGCTTTGTAAGGAATCGGAAACCTGACAAAATACCTTTCTGGCCTCTCTTTATTTACTAGTGCTGAACTGGTTATGTCAGGGTGGCGGGGAAGTGAAATCTGATAGGAATGTTAACACTGTTGGGGAACGGCAGTGGGTGGACCTTCAGAGAAATCCACTCACAACTCGCTTCCTTGGCAAACCAAACAATTTGCCAGTGTCACCCCTGCAGTGGCTAAATGACTAGAGTGAAAATTTATGGGGAAAGGAATGGTTCTCCTGCTGTAATTATACAAACTCTCTCCACAGTGTTAGACTCCACAAAGTCACTATTGATAAATAATACACCAGAGAAACAGTGACTTAATGTTTGTTTATTAAAATCATCTGTTATCCATTTTAGCTATAGATCCACTTCGTTGAAAGGTGTTGCATATTTATATTGCTAATGTTTCACTATACAAATTATATTAGATGGATTGGTTTTGAAAGAGTGGACTTCAGGGGCTAGGTCCCTGCTTTGAGGAACACAAGGCCAAGGCTTAGTGACAGGCAATGTCATGGGACAATAGTCTGAGGGACTATGGTTTCTCAAAATGCTCCCAGTGTGGGTGCTGCACTTGCCCCTAACCTGTACCATGTAGGAGGGATAGGTGAAGGGAGGCTACTTTACATCTTCACTGCCCCCCTTCAGGAGCACTCATCTCTGACAAGATGAGAGCCAAGTGCAGGGAGAGACTGCGCTGGGGTAAAAGTTCTGATCCCTGTGAAAACAACAAAAAGATGAGGAGGTTCCATGGCAGCCCATACCTGGAGGAGTACCCTCAGCACAGACTGATCCTTCAGAGTCCTTAGTCAGCTGAGTAACTGGGTTAGGGAGTGCACAGGTTCCCATGTTCTGTCCACAGATGCCCCCCTTCCCAGGTCCCAGGATTTACTAGGACTATGATCACCCACACTGATCAAAGGAATTGTTTCTAGTGTCTGCATTACCTGAGCTTTGAGATATGCTAAAAAGTCCTTTACATGCAATCTCCTAGCATAAAGTGAGGATCTAATGGGAACATACCTCTGCTCCTGGGTTTGTATCAGTTAGGAGTTGCTTTCTCTAGCAAAGCAAATATTTGGTGACAGCACTAGATGTAGAAAGTGCTGCATAGCAGGAAAGTGTAAACTATTCATAATGATATGAAATGCTACTCAAAATTCAATGTTTTTTGCATTCTGTTCTGAGCTTAAACATTGGACTCCTGTCATAGGAATTTCTGCTGTGGTAGACACAATTTCTAGCATAAATGGAGTTATTTGCAACAGAAAATGGGACAGTTTTCAAAGGGAAAAAAACCCAAACAACAACGACTAAAAAACCCTACCCAAAACCAACAAAAAAACTCCAAAGGCCAGTGAGTAAAAATGGAAAAAGAGGCTTATAACCTTGAAGTGATAAATAACTTTGCAAGTTTCCTGTACAATAATAACAACATCCTAATCAAAATAACTAAAAACTGCTTCTCAGGGAGGGGAGAGAAACTCCATTCAGGCTTTAATACACTAAATATGTTTTAGAAAATAAATAGATGAAAACTGTACATTTTATTCCGCTCTGGAATCTGAATTTGCATTGGAGACAATGTCAGTAATATTTCTTTGCATATATTTAGATGATGCTATAAATCAAAATCCTGTCTGGATTTGCTGCCTTCTGAGATGAATTTCATGGAATAATGTAGTAATGAACCTCTGAGAGTGCCCAGTGTGGTAGTGGCATCTGATTTTTCAACAGTCCATATGTTTTAGAACTAAATATATTTTCTGACTTGACTCATTGATTTTTACATGCAAATATATTGCTTGGTAATAGCTGATCTGATGAGCAGCTGATATGGTTGCTTCTCTTATGGCCTAAAACCACTTTAAGTACAAATTAATTGGGATCTCCCTCTTAATCAGGCTCCAAGAAAGGTGTCTGAAGTACTCAGCAAAATGCACGATGTACTAAATGCTTTCAGGTCTCTTAGATAACAGAAAATCCTGTGAGCTGAGTGGTTGCTTTGCTAAGCTAGAGATGAGGTAGATATAAGTCTTTTAAAAATTTAAATGAGTGAGATAGAGGCTTGGGAGATGCAGTATCCATCTGGAAGATTACTTGTGGGTGCTGGTGAATGAAAAACCAGATGTGAGGCAACAATGTGTCCTGACAGTCCAGAAAGGCAACTGTATTCTGAGCTTCTTCAGAGCAGTGTGGCCAGAAGGCTGAGTAATGATAATTCCCCTGGAGTACTGCATCAGATTCTGGATTATGTGAAAGACAGAAGTGTTGGAGTAGGTCCAGACGAAGGCTACAAAAATGATCAGAGGGCTAAAACACCTTTATAGTGAGAAAAGGCAAAGGCTTGAGATGCTCAGTATGGAGAAGATAAGGCTCTGGAGAGACCTTATTGTGGCCTTTCAGTACTTAGAGGAACCAAGAATAGGTGATGTTTTTAAACTAGAAGAGGACAGAGTCAGACTAGATAAAAGGACTACATTTTTTTGCAGTGAGGATGATGAAACACTGGCCCAGAGAGGTGGTAGAAGCCCATTGCTGGACACATTCTAGGTCAGTTTGGACAGGATTCTCAGCAACCTGATTTAGTCACAGATGTCCCATTCTCTGTTCTTCATCCTCTGCTGTGGGTTAAGCCCTGTTTCAGCTTCCTTGGTTCTGTCTCAAAAAGCAGCACATTGGGTGGTAGACAGAGATGACTCTGTTGCTATATGGTGACCCTCTGTGAAAGTGTTAGATAAAGGACGTGATGCATGGTGACCCTCTGTGAAAGTGTTAGATAAAGGACATGAGTGACATCAAAGATACGTAGCCTTGGCTTTCGTAAACACAGTTAACTGATAGAGCTGGTCTGAGCTTACAAAGCTTTCTAGCAGTGATCCTCTACTCGCCCATTCAGGCATCATTATGTCACTCTGCCCCTGAGATCCAAACTTATTGTTCAAGAAAGGTTGGAAAAAAAAAAACATTCCTGAGCACACATGATATTCTTACCATAGAGTTTTAAAGGTGACTGCAGCAATTTCCCATCTGTGTTCTGCATTGATGATGCATCACATATGGTCTTGGGGCAGATGGTTCCATATAAGGCAGCCATACAAATGGGGAAAATATTCATTTTAATTAAGTGCCCAGTCTTGTGTCCAGTAAAATCATTGTCAAAATTCTCTATGAGTTCCATGGGAACAGGTTCTGATGCTGATAATAGCATCCTTTGATGGCATGTATAACTGCCCTGTTGTCCAGCTTGCAAACAGATGTGCTTTCATGCCTGATGAGAGAGGTGAATTAGAAATGCTGGCATCTTCTCATTACAGAAGTGGCCACACATTTTTATTTTTTTCCCCCCACCTCAAGTTATGGATGTCTTTCAGGGAAATTAAGGATGACTTTTGCTATGGACCTGTGCTGTCTGGTATTACAATATATACACAGTCATGTAACTAACCATAACATAAATTGGATATTACAGATGTATATGTTCCATGGTACTACACAGATTTCCTTCATGCAATAACTGGCAGTTATTGCCCATTTTAGGAATTGTTGTTTCTTACAGGGAAGTAAACATAAATTATCATTCCAAGTGCTAATACACAGTGTGAAAGTGATTAAATAAAATAAAGTGTATTTAGATGTAGATTGTGATATCAGTATTTAATTATGTACCTACCCATCATAACAATGATGAGACAAGCTGCTAAATGTTGGTGCACTGAAGTGAGACCTTACTCTTAAGGAGCAGGTGTATTTTAATTTCTCTCCCCTTTCCCAATCTCCTCCAATAACAGGACAGACTACACACTATTTACCAGTATTCACCTGTATTTTGCCATAATCATAGAATCATAGAATGGTAAGGTTGGAAGGGACCTCAAGGATCATCTAGTTCCAACCGCCTGACATAGACTGCGACACCTCCCACTAGTACAGGTTACTCAAGGCCTCCTCCATCCTGGCCTTGAACACCTCCAGGGAGGGAGCAGCCACGACCTCCCTGGGCAACCTGTGCCAGTGTCTCACCACCCTCACTGCAAAGAACTTCCTCCTAACATCCAGTCCAAATCTCCCCTCTACCAGTTTAAACCCATAATGTATTCCAAATTAGTTTTCCACTATAGCAGCTGAAGGTCATAGAAAACTTTGCTTCAGTTTTGGTAAAATATTATGATAATAGATCTTTTTCTATGCTGTTTATCAGGCCCAGCTAAATTTTAGATTTATTGTAGCTTTAATTAAAGAGTACAAAATCTGTTGTGGGGCATTTTTTAACCTTTGCTTTTCTGTTGTTTTTTTGATTTGTTTTTTCAGACTATGGAAACCCCAAAATATGAGCTCATTATAGAAGCTAAGGATATGGGTGGTCTTGATGTGGGACTAACTGGTACAGCAACTGCTACTATTCTTATTGATGACAAAAACGACCATCCACCAGAATTTACCAAGAAGGAGGTAAGAATTTGGCATTTGTGTTCTACAAAATGGTGCATATAATTGTAATCAGCTTTTTTCCTAAGTGTTAGAATGTTCCTTAATGGGAGGTTCTACAAAATGGTGCATGTAATTGTAATTAACTTTTTTCTGAGTGTATGAATGTTCCTTAATGGAAGAAAATACTTGAAGACAAAATTTAGCAACATGGGACAGAGCTGCTCTTTTCTTCTTTCACGTTAATGTTGGTATGCTCATTTCCAAAACAATATGTAGCCATAAGGTAAAAATTCGTGCCAAGAGACAGTATTCAGAGGTTGGCTAGCAAGATGAAAACCTGTCAAATATGTTTGCTAGAGGTAACTTTCTTCTTTTAATCCTGTGGGGGAGATGGAGAATTCTCTCTAGCCTGCGTTCTAGCTTAGGGCTTTTGATGGTCAGGAGCATGGATGAAAGCAATGTGTTTTGTCCTGGCTTCAGTACTTCACCTGTGGGACAGCTAGTGTTGATAGTTCTGTAAGGAAAGCTCTAGTCTGAAAAGCTTTAAATTTAACCTTTGGGTCAAATATGCAAGGAAAGGCTTTTTTTCCCTGCAAGCTGAATTCCACTAAAGAATGCTGCAGAGTCTGGGAAAAACAAAACAAAACAAAAGGTGTTCACTGCCTGCAGGAATAGTGCAATTACAAAGCGTCTGGTTTCAGGCATCTACCAAAACTCCTTCCCTCCCCATATTACTCCAGTTCCCTCTCCTACCTTTATTATTAGTCTGATTGATTTAATTATTTTTTCCCCTTCTGGTGTCTGGAGGGAATTAGAGTGTCAATTTTTAAATTTTTTTTTACCAAACAGCAGCTGTTTTGGATTTTGCTGTAAAAATTTCCTGAGGCTCTGCAGATTTTAAGCAATATTCCCAGAAGATAAGAAGTAAGCATGAGGGATGCTGATTTTAAGGTGATTTTAGAAGTAGAAAAGGAAAGTCTCTTGCTGTAGAAGTCTTGTTTTTTTCCTTAAGGTATTTTTTTTCTTTTAATTTATTTTACTCTTTTTTTTTCCTGATCTATTTTAGTTCTATTTATTTCCTGGTTTTTGGCAACAGATTATTTTGAAACAAAGTTACACAATTTTACTTAATTATTTATTTTATAAATGTAAATTGGATAATCAGATGGAAAAAAAGAAGGAACAAGTTGGAGTTTTTAGAAAAAGGAGAATCAGTCAGAAACAAGAAGAGTTTTGCCAACAGGAATTCTGCTTTTTAATTATCAGTGGCAATAACTGTTAATTACCAGAGTAAAATCCTTTGGTGGGGCATTCCAGTCATCTACAAACTATTATTGCATACCTGATCCAAAACTTTCTAGAGCTTAAGTGACAACTAAGTGGATTTACTCAAACTATTCATTCCCTTAGAATTACCCTTCAGATCAGGTTGATAATGCTCTGAAAACTATTACCTGACAATCAGTAGTTAAAGCGTATTTGAAACATTGTAAATTTTTAGCCTTCTGGAACATAAAAATGTAAAATGACAACTCAGTGTATTTAGAAAGAGACAGTAATTGTATTAATCAATATTAATAGCAATTAATGTCATTCAGACTGCCATCTTCCTGAATTTCCAAATTTTGAGATTTCTTTTGTTGAAGAAATCTTTCCATATATCTTTTGATAGAATTGTTTTGAGGAAATCTTTCTACAATTTGATATCCTGTTTGACTTTATAGGATGTTAAATTACTTGGGTGCTTGCTGAGCTCCGAATGTACCAAAAAGGCTGTGTCTATTTCTGTGGATTTTCAGAAATGTTTACAAATTCAACTAACTCAGTGACAGTAAAAGGTACTCTCTACCCTTTTCAAGTCACAGAATCATAGAATCATAGAATAGTAAGGTTGAAAGTGACCTCAAGGGTTATCAAGTTCCAACTCCCTGCCATAGGCTGCGACACCTCCCACTAGTACAGCTCACACAAGGCCTCCTCTAACCTGGCCTTCAACATCTCCAGGGAGGGAGCAACCACAACCTCTCTAGGCAACCTTTGCCAGTGCCTCACCACCCTCACTGCAAAGAACTTCCTCCTAACATCCAGTCTAATTCTCCCCTCTGCCAGTTTAAACCCATTGCTCCTCATCCTGTCATTGCAAGACCTTGTCAATAGTCCCTCCCCAGCCTTCCTGTAGGCCCCCTTCAGATACTGGAAGGCTACTCTAAGGTCTCCTGGAAGCCTTCTCTTCTCCAGGCTGCAGAGCCCCAACTCTCTCAGTCTGTCCTCATAGCAAAGCTGCTCCAGCCCTCTGAGCATCTTGATGGCCTCCTCTAGACCCACTCCAACACTTTCATATCCTTCCTGTGCTGGGGGCTCCAGAACTGTACACAGGACTCCAGGTGGGGTCTGACAAGAGCAGAGTAAAGGGGTTCAGTATAGAAATAAAATAAGAGCTGTGAAGACACAGCATTATGTACCTTTGTTTGCAAAGTCCAGTCTCACAGTTTTCAAACACTTCATTGAACAAATTTTCCCATAGAAACATCTCTTTTTTTAATAGTTCATGACATGGTTTTGAACCTTTTGCTGTTTAGAGATGCTAATGCCCTCAGAAATCTTCCCTCTGCCTTGCTAAGTGATATTCTTATGCCTGAATATGGCAGGAAAAAAAATCATCCTTTAGACGTGTGGTGTCAGGCCCTTTCAGAAACATGCTCTGTCTGACATAAGTAATGTAAAAGGAGGGACAGTCTCTATTAATAGAGCTAATGCCACTTTGTTTGGCTTACTGCTTAAACTACTTAGTTATTGTATTTAAATACCAGTCACATATCCCATGATGCAACACTATTGATTTGAAGAGTTTAAAAATCTTTGGAATAGGCATATTCTATAAGATACCTTTTGATGTAGACAGCTCAAATTCAGTAGATCTGAAGGTTTGCTTTCATAAAGCATCTTCTGTGATTTACTTCAAGACTAGTTGCTTTAGGATTGCCTTCTTATGGATTTGACATATTTGCTCTTTAAATATCCTTCTCCTCAGTGTGTTTTTCCTTTTTATAAAACTTATGCCTTTTTTACTGGCCTATATTTTCTTCTGACAATATAAATTACACCTAAAATAGCTCTGCTTGCATTGGCCATATGCTGTCAGTGTAGCTCAGTTAGGCCAAGCGTTCGACGTATTCTCTTCATCTGTAAGCACAAGGCCCAAATACATTCTTGATCTTTGTGCTGGTTTGAGGCTAACTGGAATATTTTTATGGAGAAAATTACATTATAGGCTGTGGGAACAATGGTGATGTCTACTTCACTCATAGGCTTGCTGAGATGTATAGGAACAAGAATACAAACATAGATAAGACACACAGGGTGTCTCAGGCTCTCCAGCTGCTGGCTTGGTCTTGGCCTATCTGCTAACCTAACTAACCACTCTGCTTCTAAACCCCCTGGCTGATCCTCCAAACTCACCTTGTGTGTAAGCCAGACCCTGGGGTAAGGTAGAGGGGTGGAAAGAAGGTGGAATGGTGGTTGGGAGCCCCTTCTGGGGACTGATTTCTGGGAGGGGAGTTGTGTTTCTGTATTACCTTTAACTTGTATATTTCTGTAACTATTCCTGTCTATAGTGTATATCTCTGCTTGTATATTGTGCTAAACTGTAAATAGAGCTTCAGTCCTTTGACTTCCAGCCTGCTGAGTTTAGTCTGGGGGATTTTACAAAGTGGGTGGGCAGGTAACTCCCAAACCATCACAGTCTGACACAGTGAAAGCAATGAAGTTATGAGAGCTGGGTTTGTTCAGAAGTCTGGATATGGTATAAATAACAGCACTGGGTATCCCAGACTGCACTAAGTGGCACCTGGAAGAATGTAAAATGCATTGTTATATACATATCTTAATAAAGACAGCTGTGATTTCAATAGTATTAATGCCAAGACAGAGATATAATGATTTTTTCATAGCTTTTACTGAAGTTCTATATTTCTGTGTATTTTTGCTTCAAAGAAGTCCTACATGTGTTAGCATATTTATTTCTCAGTGCAAGGTAAACTCAGCTGTGTATGAGCATGTCTCTGCCTGTTGAAGATGAACTTTGTCTTTTGACACTTGACCATATTTTCCTCTTTTTTTTTACCCAGAAACAGATTTTTAGATCTACACCTAAACAACCATACACTTCTTTGCACTCCTACTTACTATATTTATACCTTGGGAGGCAGATCCTTGCTCACCTCTTCGGAATGTTCATCTGTGACCTTTATGCTTTCAGGAAGCCCTAAATGCTCCTCTGTTCACAGGAACACAGGATGTCAGGGGTTGGAAGGGACCAAAAGAGACCATTGAGTCCAACCCCCCTGCCAGAGCAGGGCCATACAATCTAGCTCAAGTCACAGAGGAATGCATCCAGACGGGCCTTGAAAGTCTCCAGAGAAGGAGACTCCACAACCACTCTGGGGAGCCTGTTCCGGTGCTCTGTGATCCTTACGGTAAAGAAGTTTCCCTTTGTGTTGAGGTGGAACCTCCTGTACTCCAACTTATATCCATTGTTCCTTGTCCTATCAGGGGACAGGGGGCAAGTGAGAAGAGCCTGTCTCCCCCACCTCCTGACACCCAGCCCTCAGATATTTAGAAACATTTATTAAATCCCCTCTCAGCCTTCTCCAGATTAAACAGCCCCAGGTCCCTCAGCCTCTCCTCTTCAGGCAGTGCTCCAGTCCCCTAATCATCCTCATGGCCCTCCACTGGCCCCTCTCCAGCAGATCCCTGTCCCTCTTAAACTGGGGAACCCAAAATTGAATGCAGTACTCAAGATGAGGTCTCACCAAGTCAGAGGAGAGGCAGGGCAGATTAGAGTTGCTGTAGTCAGTTTTGCAGTGGCCTCTGATGTGTTCATATGGATCTTGCTGGAAAACAAAGGACTTGTCCAATGAATCTGTTCTTCCAGCTGCTGTTTTTCACACCTGTATATCACACACAAGCTATTCTGATGCAGTTGTGGCCTTCAGCTTAGGGAAAAATTCATTGATGGTGTGTCAAGGCATTATCACAGGACAAGCTGAGGAACCTGGCTGTGATCCAGCACAGCACTTCCATTAACTTCAGAGGAATGGTTTAAGGTCTTGAGGTTATAAATATGTGTCAGATACTTTGATGGGTTAATGTATGAGACACCACTCTGCAGGATTCAGCCCAGTTAATTATTTTGTTACTGCCCCGTCACTCCACACACTTCTTGTTCTCATATATACTTACTCTAACTGTTCATAATAGGCTCTGCACAGCATAAAAATCCATTCACATGTGCAAACAGTACCCTGTTCCCTCCAGGGGTTTAAATAATTTAATCTTTAATGCCCAAAAAGAGTGATGTTTTAAGGGGGCCTCCAAAAATCCCAGGTGAGGTAACGAGGTCTACCTTTTAAAAGGTCATAATGGCTGGAATACTGTGCCAGATTTAAATTATAGTGAATAGGAGGAGGGAAATAATAAAATATATGTGTTTGAAAAGTTAGTGGCTTATTTTCAGGAAGTTTTAACACCTACAAACTTATTTCTATAATATGAAAGTCTTAAAATCAATTTTGTGAATTATTACTGAATACAGCATATATTTTGTATGACAAAGAGCAGCTTAGCATTTGCTTTCCATCATGTTAAAACCTTAGGCTCAGTTTTTGTTCAACAACAAGGGCTTACCTGTGTGAAAGTAAAAAATGAAGCAAAGCAAGGAACAGGAATTGATCATTCTGGAAAATCTGGTTTGTGTACTGCAGGATATTCAAACTGTGCAAAAGTGAGACTGAGTGAACACTAACAGTGCTGAATATTATTTCAATACCTAGCACATAAAGAAAAGGAGAATTACGTTCTTGTGTCACTTTACTAACTGCTGGCAGACCACTGCAGTGTTGTATGTCTGCAAAATCAGGGATTTTATTCTACAGTTGATGAAAACAGCAATGTAGCATCTGCTGGAAGCCACAAACTGGCAAATGGTTCTCTTGAATCTGTTCCTGTATGCATGGCTCTGTCCAGGACTTTCCTAAGGCCAAGTGGAAGGAAAAATTATTTTTTGACATGTCAACAATACAGATTTTACCTCCTCTTGTCTATTCTTCTTCCTTGGGAAAAAAAAAACAAACCCAACAACAAAACAAAAAAACACAAAACAAAACAACAACAAAAAAAACCAACCCCACAACCAAAAACCCCCCCAAAATAGTCCAACAGGTCCTACTTTTGGTAGGTATTTTTCCTGAATGAAAAATATATGATAAAAAATAGGACTTCACTGTGCATTATTTACCTCCTTCTTCTGATTTTTGTCCTGGTTTGTTTGTTTTTTTTTTTGTTTGTTTTTTTTTTTAGTGTGTGCTCCCAAGACAGAAGATTCCATTGCTACTCTTTAGTAATACATTATTTTCCCCTGGTATTGGGTATCTTGTCTTTCTTTAGTAAATGCTTGGGAGAGGCACTTGAAAGAAGAATTCAGTGTTGTGGCTTAAGGGTATAATTTTCTGCAGTCCACCTAGTTCTCATATCTGTCCTTTACCACAGATCTGGAACAGCAGCACGTACCTAGTCATACACTGAAAAGCAGTAGGACTTGTCAGAGTGTCCTCACTTGCACGTAGGAAAAAGAGACTTCATTTGTCCAGGAAACAGTAGCCAGTGGCTTCTCTGCAACTTCCATTCTCACCTTGAATTTCATCCATTTCTGGGACAAAGAAATGTAAAATACTATGAATTCTGTCACATCAGAAAGAGTAATATTTGGGAAAATATATTTCCTGGTATATATTTTTTTAATGCATGTTCTTAGAAATGATTTTTCCAGTTAAATAAAGAAGACTGCTTCCCATGAAGGGAATAAAATTTGTGTAACATGACAAAACTTCAGCACAGTGAAATCTGAGATGTACTAGTGCTGCGAGTCTGAAATGAAAAATAAGATTTGCTCACATTTTGAATATCTACTGATAAATGGTTTATAAAAGAGTAATAAATGACTAATGTGTGCTTTAATAAATGATTCATCAATTCCTATAGAGACTTGTAAGTGAATAGGTTACTTGTCACCATGATTTATGATGACTTCCAGCACTGTCTTCTGATTCAGTTGTGCTACCCACTGGGGTAAAACAGTCCCTGGAGTACAATATGTATCTCCGTCTGCTCATGGTTCAAAGAGGATATGAGACTTTCAGAGCACCATCTGGAGAGATTTATTTTTCAACTTAGACTGTTGAGAAACATGCTTGTAGCTTTGAGAGTCCCCATCTTCATTCTTGGTATTGGCTATATTGAGGACCAGATACTGAGCTATAACTGCTTTTTTTTTTTTTTTTTTTTTTTTTTTTTTTTTTTTTTTAAAATTCCTCCTGGCTCACTTTTTCCATAATTAAAAAAAAAAAACAAAAAACAAAACAAACAAACAAACAAAAAAACTTCTGAGGCATAATATGGTGAATTTCCATTCTACACAGTTTGTCTATTTGAAGACAAAAACAAAGCCTACCCTGTCACTTTGCATGATTTATAAGTTAAACCTGGTCCTTCTTAAGCTTGTCTTACAAGGAAAATATTGCTCTTTGGGACTTCCAGTTAATCTTTACTCTGTGGGTCTTGCTGAGCCTGAACTCTACCCTTGGACATTAATAACTCTGTTAATGGTAGATGATTCCCCTGCAGCTCCCTCCTCTAGACCCTTATGTGTGATTCACAGAAATCACTAGTTAGGACCACAGTTGTGTGCAAAGCTGAATAAAAAAGTGCTGTCCTTTGACCCCCACCTGGACTAATGTGTGCAGTTCTGGAGCACCCAGCACAAGAAGGACATGGAAGTGTTGGAGCGGGTCCAGAGGAGGCCACAAAGATGATCAGAGGGCTGGAGCAGCTCTCCTGTGACCACAGGCTGAGAGAGTTGGGGTTCTGCAGCCTACAGAAGAGAAGGCTTCCAGGAGACCTTAGAGTAACCTTCCAGTACCTGAAGGGGACCTACAGGAAGGCTGGGGAGGGACTATTGACAAGGTGTTGCAATGACAGGATGAGAAACAATGGGTTTAAACTGGCAGAGAGGAGATTAAGACTGGATGTTAGGAGGAAGTTCTTTTTTGGTGAGGGTGGTGAGACACTGGCACAGGCTGCTCGGGGAGGTTGTAGCTACTCCCTCCCTGGAGGTGTTCAAGACCTGGTTGGAGGAGGCCTTGAGTGAGCTGTACTAGTGGGAGGTGTCGCAGCCTATGTCAGGGAGTTGGAACTAGATGATCCTTGAGATTCCTTCCATTCTATGACTAGCACACCATTCAGGAGCATGTCCAGGTACCTATCTTCTTTCACTTCCCTGTTTGAAGCGATGTCAGTGTGCAAACCAAGCTGAGCAGAGGCAAAGGACCAAGAGGAGGTGGCAGCATGGGTCAGCAAGGCAATGAGAACAAGCTGAATTAGCTTTTTCCCATTTCACATGCCAGTTTCTCATGCTGGATGGTGCTGGAAGGCCAGATGACTGATTAGGTACTTGAGCAGCAATAAGCAGATCTGAACAGATGAGAAGAAGCCATTGCCAGGTTGATATTTTAAAACCAGAACTGTACTGTGGCCTAAATGTTATAGGAACAAGTCTAAAATTCTAGCAACCTTTTCCCATTGGAGCAAACTCTCTTCAGGTACTGCATTGTCACGAGAATAGTTTCGTGGAATAGATAAAACCATTTAAGCAAATGACAATAACAAAATTCATATTGGAATTTCCATTTGGCTCCCAGTTTTGGGCTGTGAGACAAATTCACATGCAGGGAATGCAGAATTCATACAGAAACTCAACAGAACAGGGTAAATCCTCTGCAGCTGTTAGCAAGCTTTGGCAATAAAAACAGCTTTGTGATGGTTAAAGGTGATCAGAGATGAGCTCTTTGGCCATCCTTGTTTTCTAGAACTGTAAATACTACTAGTAAGTCTTCTGAAGCATATCTTACCCTTCAGAAACCCTCTACACTAGATATGTGTACTGACCTTTTCACTCCACTTCCACTTCATGCTCTTGCAGCAGTTCCCCAACACACTTGACATATATGAAGGTGCCTAGAAACCTCCTTGAAAACAAATGGTAGATGTTACTTGATATATTTTTCACATGTGACAGAATTTGGAGGTAATTTCTCTGGGCATATAAAATAAGAAAAATGGGATTAAGGCAGGATTGCTATTCCTATGTCGTCCTTATAAAATAAATATCTTATCTGTTCTCAAAGTATCCAGAGACTGAAAAATCAAAAAGTTCATCCACAAATCTTAACAATAAAAATTTCTTTGCAGCCTGATCTGAATTTCTTTTGCTAGAACTTAAAATCGTTACATAAGCAGTATAGGAATCTAAATATCTATATAACATAGCAGTGTATACCTCCTTTTCTCTTTTTTTTTTTCCCCCTATGAAAAAAATTTAAACATCCAATGCAAAAAGAAGAGCTTATTTGACTTACAAAACAGTTGTAAAGACATTTAATTCCCACTGGAGTTTAAAATTGTGATTTTAGGAGCATAGATTGCTGTGACTTTCAGTGCAGTGAGAATCACAAATGTCTGCCTTTTAAACCTAAGCACTTTCAGATGACTTGGTGAAATGAATGTGATCCACAAGAATGTCTGTTAAACTGTGATCAACGAGAACATTAGTTAACGTGTCTGATTTGTGCTGTAGTGGTACCATACAAAGGACATCAGGAAGAAATATTTAAACAATCTGGCTATCTGGATAATGAAGTTACTGGTTTTGGGTTTCTGTTTGTTTTTTTTTCTTCAATATTGTGTCAGTTCTTGTCAGAATTAGCTGCTTTGAGGTTTCTTACCTGATAGCAAGTGCTCAACACCACTCAGGGCTGAATTGTCGCTGACTTTAAAAACAAATACTCTGCTGTAGGACTACAGGTGACAATATGCTGACAGTGCTTGTTGAAAAGGCTTTAAACTAGGTTGGAAGGGGAAGAGGATCATACACAGCAGTACTAGAGACAAACCGAAGGAGGATAAGGGTGATAGGCCAGAGATAGGGGTAAGACCAGCAACCCAGCTGAAGCGTATGTACACTAAGTGTATGTACATGGAAGTGTTGGAGCAGGTCCAGAGGAGGCCATGAAGATGATCAGAGGGCTGCAGCAGCTCTCCTATGAGGACAGGTTGAGGGCTCTGCAGTCTGGAGAAGAGAAGGCTTTGAGGAGACCTTAGAGTAACCTTCCAGTATCTGAAGGAGGCCTGCAGGAAGGCTGGGAAGGGACTATTGACAAGATCTTGTAATGACAGGACAAGGGGCAATGGGTTTAAACTGGCAGAGGGGAGAATTAGACTGGATGTTAGGAGGAAGTTCTTTGCAGTGAGGGTGGTGACGCACTGGCACAGGTTGCCCAGGGAGATTGTGGCTACTCCCTCCCTGGAGATGTTCAAGGCCAGGTTGTAGGAGGCCTTGAGTGAGCTGTACTAGTGGGAGGTGTCCCTGCCTATGGCAGGGTGTTGGAACTAGATGATCCTTGAGGTCCCTTCCAACCTTATCGTTCTATGATAATGCACAGTGTGTGGGTAACAAACAAGAGGAGTTGGAAGCCTTGCTACAAGAGGAAAGCTGTGATGTTGTTGCCATCACAGAAACAAGGTGGGATGGCTTACATAACTGGAGCGCTGTAATTGATGGCTACAGACTCTTCAGGAGAGAGGTGAGGGAGAAGGGCTGGAGGAGTTGCCTTATATATTAAGGATGATCTGGATATCATGGAAATAGAGATTAAGGATGATTAGGTTGAGGCCCTGTGGGTAAGAATTAGGGGAAAGGCTCACAAGGCTGACATCCTGGTTGGAGTCTGTTACAGATCACCCAACCAGGAAGAAGAGGCTCATTTATTATTCTTTAAGCATCTGGAGGCTGCCTCAAGGTCTCTCACCCTTGTTCTTGTGAGTGACTTTAACCTGCCAGGAGGGGCATCAACAGAGCCTCCACACTGGACTTCTGAAGGGCACACTTCAGCTTATTTAAGGAATTCACCTGGAAAGTTCCTTGGGAAACAACCCTTAAAAACAAAGGAGCCCAGACAGGCTGGACCTGCTTCAAGAAAGAGCTCTTGAAAGCACAGGAACAGTCTGTGCTATTGTGCCAGAAGATGAGCCAACAAAGGAGATAGCCAGGCTGGATGGGCAAGGAACTTCTAGAGGAATTAAGGGAAAAAAGAGGGTGTACCACCCTTGGAAAAAAAAAATGGGAGCTATCCCAGGAAGAGTTTAAGGATGTTGCTAGGTCTTGCAGGAAAAAAAATTAGAGAGGCAAAAGCCCATTTAGAGCTTAGACTGGCCACTGCTGTTAAGGAGAATTAAAAATGCTTCTATAAATATATTAATGGCAAAAGAATGGGCAAGGACAATCTCCACTCCTTATTAGATGCAGAGAGGAATATAATAGCAAAAGGAAGAGGTACTTGACACCTTCTTTGCCTCAGTCTTCAATAGTGGGACAGGTTGTCTCCAGGACAACTGACCTCCTGAGCTGACAGATGGAGCCAGGGAAGGCTCCCCCTATAATCCAAGAGGAAGCAGTATGAGGGACCTACTAAACCACTTGGACCCTCACAAGTCCATGGGACCAGATGGGATCCATGCTAGGGTGCTGAGAGAGCTGGCAGATGAGCTGGCCAAACTGCTCTCCATCATTTCTCAACAGTCCTGGCTCACTGGAGAGGTCCCTGAAGACTGGAAGCTGCCAATGTGGTGCCATGCACAAGAAGGATCAGAATGAGGAGCTAGGAAATTCCAGACCTGTCAGCCTGACCTCAGTGCCAGGCAAGGTTATGGAACAGGTCATCTCAAGTGCCATCACAAAGCACCTACAGGATGACCAAGGAATCAGGCCCAGCCAGCATGGGTTTAGGAAGGGCAAGTCCTCCCTGACCAACCTGATCTCCTTTTATGATCAGGCTACCTTCCTGGTGAATGCAGGAGAGGCTTTGGTTGTAGTCTATTTGGACTTCAGCAAAGCCTTTGACACCATCTGCCACAACAAGCTCCTGGCACAGCTGGCAGCTCATGGCTTGGATGGATTCACTCTGATATGGATCAAGAACTGGCTGGAGGACCGGTTCCAGAGAATGTTCGTGAATAGTGCTACATCCAACTGGCAGCTGTCACTAGCTGTGTCCCCTGGGGATCAGTGCTGGGCCTGGTCCTGTTCAATATCTTTATTGATCAGTAAGTTTGCAGATGACACCAAGTTAGGAGCAGGTGTGGACCTGTTGGAGGGTAGGAGGGCCCTGCAGAGGGACCTGGGCATGCTGAATGGGTAGGCAGAGGCCAGCGGGATGCGATTTAACAAGGCTAAGTGCAGGGTTCTACACATTGGCCACAACAACCCCAAGGAGTGCTACAGGCTGGGAACAATGGCTGGAGAGCAGCCAGGCAGAGAGGGACCTGGGGGTGCTGGTAGAGAGTAGATGAACATGAGCCAGCAGTGTGCCCAGGTGTACAGGAGAGACAATGGCATCCTGGCCTGGGTCAGGAACAGCGTGGCCAGCAGGAGCAGGGAGGTTATTCTGCCTGTACTCAGCACTGGTCAGGCCACAGACGAGTCCTGTGTCTAGTTCTGGGCCTCTCAATGTCAAGAGAGATGTTGATGTTGAGGTACTGGAAGGTGTCCAGAGAAGGGCAACAAAGCTGGTGAAGGGCCTGGAGCACAGCCCTGTGAGGAGAGGCTGAGGGAGCTGGGGGTGTGCAGTCTGGAGAAAAGGAGGCTTGGGGGAGACCTCATTGCTGTCTACAACTACCTGAAAGGAGGTCGTAGCCAGGTGGGGTTGGTCTCCTCTCCTAGCCAACCAGCAACAGAACAAGGGGACACAGTCTCAAGTTGTACCTGGGGAGGTCTAGGCTGGTGTTAGGAGNACCTGGGGAGGTCTAGGCTGGTGGTAGGAGGAAGTTCTTGACTGAGAGAGTGGTTGGCATTGGAATGGGCTGCCCAGGGAGGTGGTGGAGTCACTGTCCCTGAGGGTGTTGAAGAAAAGCCTGGATGGGGGGGCACTTAGTGCCATGGTTTAATTGGTTGGCTAGGGCTGGACGATAGGTTGGACTGGATGAGCTTGGAGGTCTCTTTCAACCTGGTTGATTCTATGATT
>VWZE01008229.1:213036-270923 GCA_013396675.1 Eubucco bourcierii
GTGTGCAGTCTGGAGAAAAGGAGGCTTGGGGGAGACCTCATTGCTGTCTACAACTACCTGAAAGGAGGTCGTAGCCAGGTGGGGTTGGTCTCCTCTCCTAGCCAACCAGCAACAGAACAAGGGGACACAGTCTCAAGTTGTACCTGGGGAGGTCTAGGCTGGTGTTAGGAGGAAGTTCTTGACAGAGAGAGTGGTTGGCATTGGAATGGGCTGCCCAGGGAGGTGGTGGAGTCACTGTCCCTGAGGGTGTTGAAGAAAAGCCTGGATGGGGGGGCACTTAGTGCCATGGTTTAATTGGTTGGCTAGGGCTGGACGATAGGTTGGACTGGATGAGCTTGGAGGTCTCTTTCAACCTGGTTGATTCTATGATTAAAATCTGTCTCCAGGTCTGTCACCTGGCTTCTGTATTTAGCATTATTCTAGTTTGATTCTTAAGTAACCTTTCTTAAAAAACCAAAACACAAACCCAAACTCCCAAATTCATGCACAGAGGAAGGGAAAGTAAAATTGACGAATACATTATTAATTAGAAATTGCTCTGACAGCTTTATATTCAGCCTAAGAGTATCTTTGCTTCAGGCAGAGATAACCTCCACCAAGGCTTTCCTAATGAGGTGTGATGTAACACCTCTGATGTTGTCGACACAGCCCCCTGCAGTACATGCAAATGAAAATGCTGCAGTGCTGCACAAGGTACTGCTTTAAACTCCAACCTAATGAAGCAAGGCTACCACTCTTACCTTTCAGGAACAGAAACTAATCTTGGAGGGAATTAGCTCAGGCCATTGCTCTAAGGGTGCTCAGCTGCTGAGTTACATCAGTAACAATAACTCATTTGTTAATGACTGGAGACCTGCACTGTAATTCCACACTAAAGTCTGATTGATTGGCTAGGTCTGGGTGATAAGTTGGACCGGTTGATTTTGGAGGTCTCTTCCTTGATTCTATGATGCAATAACTGTAGCGAGAGAAAGGAAAACTAATGCACTTGTTCTGTGCATTGACTGGAATAGAGGACTGCAGCCAAACACTAGGGTTTGGAAGACCAGAGTTTCTGTACTCATACAGATTCATACTGTGTGCATAATAATTTGTATTCATGTGGCTTTCAGAGAGCTATCTGCACAACCAGTGTAAGCACTTTGTTCAAGAACTTTTGCAAAATATGTTTAACACTGAGTCCATCCACTTATCACATAATTAGAGCTGGATGCACTGCATAGCAGTAGGCAGCAGACTTCTACATTTATCTTTGCTTGTGAGGGGTGAGTTCATTGCTTTGCTTTGTTTCTCTCCACCCAAGGTCATGAAATACATGAAGTTGTCTATTTAATCTTCAGAAAACCACATTACAGTGGTACATAAAACAACAGAGTGCCTGCTTTATAATCTGAAAGCAGCTGAGAAACACTTGTATAAGCACAGGAAAGGTTTTGTGAATAGAAACAATCATTCAAACAGTGTGAAATTGGGAGGAACACAAAGGGACTTCATTGCTTCACCAGATCTGATTTTTTTCCAGCATTCTTGCTCTCCAAGTCAGCTTGTATAGTAAACTTGTCTTTTTGCTAGTCCTTTTCTCTTTTTTTATTCTCTGTGTTCCTTTCCTGCTCTTTGTTGAGTTTCCTTGATTTGTTATGATCAGCTGATCTGAGCAGTCCAGATACAAACTTCTGTGTGGAGCCCTTGCCTTTTGTAACCCTTTGGTTATGCTTGGAAGGTCATCTGCAACTCAGTGGTAATAACAGCAATTCTCACTACAGCTGGTAAATTCTCACCACAAAACCATTCCAGTGCTGACTATCCTCTGAAGACTTCTTCCATCTGCTTCTGTTAACAGCAAATATCCAAACACTGCGAGCAACTAAAAAGCCATAAAACCACAATTTATTGCGCTCTTCTACAAGAAATGAAGGTTAATTTGCTTCCTCAATGTGGTCTATGAAGTGTGAACTTTACCACAGATATTAAGGTCTGAATTACAAAGCAAACAGTAGTAGTAAGAGTTTTGACTGCATCTAGCAGAAATATGTTTGGGTAAGTAGCTGCAAAACAGAAATTAAGGAGGAAGTAAAGTTGAGACAAGGCCCTTGAGAAAAGCACAAGCTAAACAAAGATAATGTAATGTTTCCAGAACTAGACCTGGACCACTTATTTTGGAGAAGCTGAGTAAAAGTGTTGTGGAGCAGTCCATAGACATTCACTTTAATTTCACTGTTCTCCAAGAGTGGTTTATATCATGCCACATGTCATTAACTGCTCAAGGATTTCTGCTTTCAACACTGAATGCATGCACAAGACTCAGACTTCAAAGAAACTTCACACAATTATTTTCAGGTTAAAATATGAAAAAAATGTGTCAATCTTTTTTTTTTTTTTTTTTTTCCTCAAGTTAACTTTTGAATTCTGTGTTTGGGAAGCCTCATTTGACTGTGTAACACCCAGTTGACTGAAATTCCTTAAATTCTGTGTGGAAACACTGCGGTTTCCATATATGATACTCATTCAAGTGTGGCCATTCATTCAACCTAGACAGGATGTAAATTGGTGGACAAGTAGTGAGGTGTACATGATCAGATATTACAGTTGTGGTGCTGGTAGCAAACATTTCCTGTGATAAGCCCCTTTAAGAAGGGGCTTTAATTTTATGTTTGTAAAAGGGTTACAGTTCCCGCCATGTGGAATCTTAACAGAAATGCCAGACAAGGAGATTTAGACTTCTTGGTATGGCACAGCTGATTTGAGGAGTAATAAATAGAAGAGCTGTTAAATGTGTAGCAAAATACCACTCTAATCCCATGAGTTAAGAAACCCATGCTGTTAACATGCCTCTAGCATCTGTAGGAGTTCTATTTTGAAAGTAGGATTAAACAAGATAACACACTATAGATCTTAACATATTCAATTTGCACCAGACAAAACCCTATTTAATAGCAATTACACAATGGATGTGAACTGGTATCATAGCTGCAGTTGATATGAGCAGAAGGGGTTTATAAGAGTGAAGTACATTCATAGAAAAATAATAGTTATATGACTGCTTAGGTCATTCCACTAGAGCAGAATGAGTTTTGTGATCAGCTTATCAATTTCTTCACTGACAAATGAGATTTTAAGATTTTTGTCAGCAACGCTAAAACCGATTTGGCTACTATAGAATTTGCTAACCATCTGTGCATACGAATCAAAATGTCAGGATTATTTAGACAAAACATTTTTTTTTTCCCTTCTGCTCTGAAACATTAAAATAGTGAACCAATAAAAATCAACATGCTAAAGGGAGCAGTGCGTTTATTCAAGCAAAATTGTTAGTAAGTGCCTGTGAAAAAGGCTCATTGGGAAAGCAATAAAATTCTACACAGGGCTGATCATCTCTTGAACTTTTTGGAATCAAAACATTTAAGAAAAAGAAACAAATCAGAGGATTTGTAGAGAACTCCTTGCAGTTATAGTTGTTGTTGAGAAAAAATACTTCAGGAGTGTAATTTATTCATATCCTTTTGCTTCTACTTTGGCTTATTTCCAGGACTTGTTTGCCTTGGAGTCCCAGATGCTTATTTGCTTAAAGGGTAGCCCTTTCTCTATCCGGCTGCCTAACAGTCACTTAATATTTATTTGTTTTTACAAATGTTTTTCCCTGTGTTTCCCAGTCCATATGTCACAATAAAAAAGTACAATCTCAACACTGCAAAGTATTGATGTTATCCTCACTTTCCCGTTCTAGACTTTGACCCAGTAAATCCCAATTGGTTATCTGAGCCTGTGTTTTTCTCCAACACTATTGGTCTTTGGACAATCTTTTTGAGCTTGCGTTCTAACTCCTGCTCTCCTCTACCACTTAGCTTGAAGCAGCTTTTATAGAGATGTGGTTGTTTATTTCTCTGTATATTGTGGAAGATTTCTTCCAGCTACTTACTTGTCTAGTCTTGATATTATAGTTGTTCAGTGCTGAAATTTATCATTGTCTTTTTGTATCATCCTTCAAAAATCCCTTCTACTTCGTCATTCTCATTTTTAAAAGCAAAACAACTTTTCCCCAACAGTAAACCAAGCAGAAAACTCTAATACTTTTTTTCCTCCCTTTCAAGCCTCCTACTTAGTCAGTAGCCTGTAAGAATCCTTCTCTGAATATTAGCAATTAATTTTCCCTTCCTTTCCAAATTCCTTGAGTCTGTCACTTGACTCTCAGAGCCTGAATATCTAGACTACCATCCTCTAAGAGCCTCTCTGCTCCTGTCTCCAGTTCCTGCTTCAGATCTACCAAGACTAATTTCATCACAGTATCACAGTATCACAGTATCGCAAGGGTTGGAAGAGACCTCAGAGATCATCAAGTCCAACCCATCACCACAGCCCTCAAGATTAGACCATGGCACTAAGTGCCATGTCCAAACGTGCCTTGAACGCCTCCAGGGACGGTGACTCCACCACCTCCCTGGGCAGCCCATTCCAGTGACAAATTACTCTCTCAGTGAAGAACTTCCTCCTCACCTCCAGCCTAAACTTGCCCTGGCGCAGCCTGAGACTGTGTCCTCTTGTTCTGTCACTGGTTGCCTGAGAGAAGAAGGTAACCTCCTCCTGGCCACAACCACCCTTCAGGTAGTTGTAGACAGCAAGAAGGTCCCCCCTGAACCTCCTCTTCTCCAGGCTAAACAGTCCCAGCTCCCTCAGCCTCTCCTCATAGGGCTTGTGCTCGAGGCCTCTCCCCAGCCTCGTTGCCCTTCTCTGGACACGTTCAAGCACCTCCATGTCCTTCTTAAATTGAGGGGCCCAGAACTGGACACAGTACTCAAGGTGTGGCCTGACCAGTGCAGAGTACAAGGGGAGAATGACCTCCCTGCTCCTGCTGGCCACACTATTCCTGATGCAGGCCAGGATGCCATTGGCCTTCTTGGCCACCTGGGCACACTGCTGGCTCATGTTCAGGCGGGTGTCAATCAGCATACATGTATCCATGTATGCACTGACTCTTTTTTGTGGAGCACAATGCCTCCTTTCTCTCTGTTTTTATTTTTGTCACTTTCCCACTGTCTTTTTATATGAAACACTCATCTGTTTCTTACCTTTGTCATTTCACTATTATGTTTCTGTTGCCATGATTTTCATCCCTTACTGTTATTTTCAGAAGGTCTTCCTTTTTTTCCACTCCTCGATACTTGTCCCTAAGTGAACTCATCCCCTCACTGCCTGCTTCCCTTGGGAACCTCCTCTTCTGTTTTCTAGACTTAAACTGATTATTTGCTTATGACTTGCAAATATCCATGTACGCTCTTTGCCTGTCTTCTATAAATCGAGTGCCATCACTGTCTACTTCCACACATCATCTCTCTCTTTTTTTTTTTTTTTATGCTTTATTTCCTCCTCTTCAGCTCATTTGTTTTGACTGTCTTCAATCACTGAGGCCAGCAGTGCCTATATGTTATGTAGTACTGTCAGATGTTCTTAGATCAACGATTTTTCTTCATTTAGAAGACTGATGGTAAGGAGAGTGCTGCTGTCCTCAACAAGTTTAAAGGGTTGAAAGCAATATTTTAGATCCAAAAAAGTTTGAAACATATAAGTAGTTATATGAGAAACTTTCAAAAGAAACACAAGAAAAAACATCCTGCTAAATAAACTTAGATCTAAACCAACTTTTACTGAAATAATACCAGGGAAAATGGTTTATCTATAGTATTGATATTCTTAACCGTCTGTATCCAACTTATGGCTCATTTCCAGAGTGCTCCATGGAGTCCAGAGGAGGGCCACGAAGATGAGGACAGGCTACAAGAGTTGGGGCTCTGCAGCCTGCAGAAGAGAAGGCTTTGAGGAGACCTTATAGTAGCCTTCCAGTATCTGAAGGGGGCCTACAGGAAGGCTGGGGAGGGACTATTGACAAGGTGTTGCAAGGACAGGACAAGGGGCAATGGGTTTAAACTGGCAGAGGAGAGATTTAGACTGGATGTCAGGAGGAAGTTCTTTGCAGTGAGGGTGGTGAGACACTGGCACAGGTTGCCCAGGGAAGGTTGTGGCTGCTCCTTCCCTGGAGGTGTTCAGGGCCAAGTTGGACGAGGTCTTGAATGAGCTGTACTGGTGGGAGGTGTCCCTACCTATGGCAGGAGGGTGGAACTAGATGATCTTTGAGGTCCCTTCCAACCTTACCATTCTATGATTCTATGACATGAATGCAGTATTAGACTATAGTGTAAAGCTAGATTTTATATGTATGCATATCTATAGAGAGAAACACAGGCCTACAGATGTTTCCTTACCTAAAATGCTGTTTTATTGTCCTAAAATTATGCTTTCTAATGCAACTTAAAACAAAATGAAATTTGGTTTGGTTTTACTTGTATGATTGAAAACCAACAAAACTATCATTTGAAACCAGAAAACACTATACTTGATTAATAGATTCAGTGTTGAACTAAACTCAGGAAAAAGTGTACGTTTGAAGACAAACGAAAGGTATGCTTTCTAAGTTAGCAGCTCTGACCTTTTCAAGTTTTCCATCTTAAATAATAATTGAAACCACAAGTAAATAAATTCAACTTTGCCTGCAGATGTTGAACTCTTTTATGTTCTTTCAGTCTAACATAGCCAATGCCTGATGTTAATGGCAGAAACAGTTTTATCGTACCCCATGCTGGGCCTGACTGGCAGTCTCTAGGAACTGTTTTCTTTCCTCAAGCCATATGATTAAAATGCAGTTCCAATCAATAAATCTCTACCGTTTCAGTCAATGGTAAATGTTCACCTGGGAGTCTTCTGTCTCCCAGAGGTATTTCTTCTCTTCAGTTCTTCCGCATTCACGAGAGAACTAAATTACAATAAGTCTTGTTTACCTAGACTGCCTGTTGAGATTGTTTTTGGACTGCCTGCTGGAACTGTAGTGAGCAATACAGAGCACGCTCACGCACTGGTAGATACAGATATAGATGTTAGCAGTAAGGTATCTCTTTTAGCAATATTGGGTTCCAGCATAGCCTCTGTGAAATCTTTACTTTAGGAAGATTAAATATTTAAGCAAGAACTCTTGATTCATTTGACATGTTAGTGGGAAAAATTGTTGTACCAGGTTAGGGTGGATCCCTCCCCTGGTAGAATAAACTCACCACAACACGGACTCTTTTTGTGAAGTAAGGGAAAAAAAAAACCTATTGTTTTTCTTATAGTTTAAACTAAATATAACAGTATAGGGCGAATGCAACTACTACGGGTATATAATAACCTGAAGGAAGATGGGGAAGGGGTCAAGCAGTGAAGCAGCAAAAGCAGCAGCAGCCAAAACAGCAGCAGGAGAAGATAGCAGCAGGTGCAGGTGAAGCAGCGGAAGCAGCAAGGGGAAGGTACAAGCTGTGCTTCCAGACATAAAGCTCTTGATGCTCCAATGGAATTNTGTTTATCTTTTTATTTTTTTTTTTTTTAAAATTTTTTTTTTTTTTTTTTTTTTTATGTCTGAGGTAGAAATCTGACTCAAACAGCCACAAGTGTGTAGGATTACAAAAAAAGGTCTCAGATTCTGATATCTGATTTCAACTGAACTTCAGTTTTCAAGGTTGTCAGGGTTGCTTCTTTTCCCTTTTCTTGAATAAAGATTATCTTGGTTGATCCATGAGGCACTGTGTGAGCAACTAATCAGATTTAGATTTTTTTTCTCTAGTAGCAGTTGCTTTAATGCGATCGATTAAAATGGAATTTTAATGATCTTACTAATTGCATTTTTAAAGGAAACATGACAGCTATTATTGAACTCTTTAATTTATTATTTCCCCTGCTGATCAGTTTGGAAAGTCGAAATACAAGCTTTTAAAATGTGACATGCCCTGAAGCCTCTTGCTTGTTCCTTAGATTTGTATTTCATCTTTGTAAATAACGCTAAAATAGAAATAATGAAGCAATTGCATTCAACTCGTAACTTTTTTCATTTGTCATTTTGTGTTACGGGGGATGCAAGAGAGATATTCCTGCCTGAATTCAGCAGAAGGTGGTACTTGTTTCCATGTACAGGAACAGCCAGGAAAAGCACCTACATTGTTTCTTTAAAAGACTACTTTCAGAGGGAAATACTAGAATGTAACTGCTTATAAATGCAAACGCTAAGTACTAGTCAGCAGAAATAAATGCATTCAGCTACACATTGCACATCTGAATTATTTATTCAGAAACAATCTTAAGCATGGTTTGCCAACAGTTACACCAAGGGTTGTGTTACATAGTAAAACTATTGTAATGTCTGTCTTGGATTTATTTGTAAGTGTTCAGGAAGGACCATATTCACTTTTAAATGCCCAGAGTCCAGACTATAGGTTGACTTTTGCATATTCCATAAATGTATTTTTCTCAAATTCATAAAGTATGAGTAGCATTACAAATGTTAATGCTACTATTATAGGATCATAATTTAAAAGTACCAGTGTTCTCAAAGGGCTCCAGCAGTGTGTCATTTCCCTGCTTTATTAAAATGAATGAACAGATGTACAATTTATTTCTGCTGAACTATCATCTAAATTCATAAGCTATTTCTCATGTGTCTGAAATCCGTGTTGGTTTCCCATTTTCTTTGCCTTAGAAAAAAAAAAAAATTACACTCTCACATTTGTCACTCAGGGGATATAAACGAGAAGTATACTCTCCACTTCATTCAATTTAGAGTAATATCCTCAATACAATTTAAATCCCATCTTTTCAAGGCTATTCAGCAAAACCTAGGCACTGGAACA
Organism: Eubucco bourcierii; assembly: GCA_013396675.1. Classification (NCBI taxonomy): domain Eukaryota; kingdom Metazoa; phylum Chordata; class Aves; order Piciformes; family Ramphastidae; genus Eubucco; species Eubucco bourcierii. The sequence goes on from VWZE01008229.1 coordinate 221,742, forward strand.
CCCAGGATCCAATTGGAAAACTCCCTTGCCATCTACATTGAAGACTGGCAGGTAGACTCTGAGGACACTATCTGTTCTCTCTGACAGAATGTGGTGGCACAAAGCTGCATTTAATCTTTGTGGATGGCATTTATGATGCTAGCAGGGGCTATTCAATTTCTTAGCAACAGGTTGGGAAAAAGCAAGGAAGAGACCAAGAGCAAGTGGTAAGGGGGAGAGGCGAGAAGGTCGGGGGTAACTGTAGCGAAACTTGCAGCTAAGGAACATGTCAGCTGGCCCCAAGAACTCATGAAGATTGGTTTTATTTGTCTTGTGGCAGCTTAGGAGCATAGCAGGCACTCCCTGGAAGTGATAAACAAACAGAACAAGACAATGTAGAGATTAGATAGAATAAAATTACAGAGGCTTCAAAGAGCATGAAACAGACATGTTGCCATGGAGAAAAATGAGTATAAAATTCCCAGACAGTGTGCTGTCAGCCTATCGCTGTTTTTATTTGTTGGCAAGGCTTGTGGGCAATGTAAGGATGATATTTTGCACTAATTCTGTGTGAGGAATGAGTGGATAATATGCCCTAGGGTTTCTAGCAGCATTTCTTCTGTAAATCCTCTTTCCAAGGGTTTTTATTGTAAACAAGCAGTGAAAACATTTGATGATTTGAAGCTGACAGCAAAATTCTCAGGCTCAGATTGTGGGTTTTTAGGTTTTTCTGGTTGGTGGGTGGGTTGTGGGTTTAGGGTTTTATCTTTTTGTCTCTGATAGAAATCACTTTGGCAAAGAGAGTAGTGGAACAGAATGTGAATCAATCTGCTTTCTTCATTTCATAGCTGCTCTGGAATTTACATGCAGGCCTTTAAATACCTCTTTGCCAGACAATTCAGGAAAATGATGAAGTAATGGTTGAGATTTGCAAAAAAGCATGATTTTCTTTAGAAATCTTTTCTGCAGTTGCAGGAGCAGCCTGGCCCTGTGGGACTGCTATGAAAGTGTTGTTAATTCACTAGTAAGAATGGAGAAGTTGTAGCTGGAGTAGACTTTTTTTATAGTGGTCAGATTTCATATAGTCTCAAAACAATTAAATTTGAGTATCTGGTTCTACTGTTCTTGCTCTCTTTTAATCTTTCCCCAAGCTGACATCATAATTATTTTTGTCTCTCCTTTCCTTGCTTTTTCTTGCCAAAAAAAAGAATATGACCAGCTAGGAAATCAAATACCAGAGGCATAATTTCCATTTTTTGTCTGCAGTAGGAAGGGCAAATGTGATTTTGCAGTTACACCCTGTGTCTCTAGCTGTCCAGCACCAAATTGAGTGTAATGAAGAGGCTTGAATGATGGGGATTTTGAGGCTGAGACTAGAACCTCTTAGGGATCACCTTCCTATCATTTGGGTTTGGATGGTGTAAAAAAATTTTTTTTTGCAACCCAGCAAGGTTCATGGAAGTTAATGAGAACCATGGACCTTAAAAATGTTAGAAAATTACACACACCTTTAGTTCCCCTTTCTGTTCAGTGCAGATTCTTGGATTTGGGATTATGAAATCTTCAGGGGAAGGGTTCTCAAGTTATCCTCGCATCCCTCCCAACCGTTTGCATCATTTCCAGTATTTGCTTATTTTTCCTTTGAAGGACTATTTGCATCATTTCCAATATTTGCTTATTTTTCCTTTGAAGATACAGGCTATGTGATCTCCCAGCAACCTGCAACAGTATTTCAACTCTCCTGCAAATTTGTCATAATGTCTGGCGAGAATTTTCCTTGCCTTCACTGATGCCCATCGTTTCTTGGCCTTGTGCACTATGAAGGTGTTGCACAGAAAATCCTCTTATCTACAACAGCCCTGTGTGCATTTGCTGTGAAGGTTTATTCAAGAGCATGAGCTTTAAACATCTGCCTCTCTGATTGCTCTTTGCTTTCCACAATGTGGGCAGGAATCAGGTGCTATAATGCAACTGGGGCTCCCCAGAGCTAAGCAGATGGAAGAATTCCTGCCTTTGTCTTTCACATAGTTCTACTTCTTACTCATCTCCACACAGTTTTGCTGGTTTTGCAACATTAAATTGCCTCAATTGTCTACAATTCTTTTCCAGTAGCAGAACAAGTGACAAAACTAACATCTGCTATATGTGGTTTCTTCTTTCATCCTCACCACGGGAGAAGAGTGTGTATGTTTCGAGCATTTCAGTGTGAGTGGGCTTTGGTACTATTGTTTGGGGTTTTTTTGGGGGGGTGTTTGTTGTTGTTGTTTGTTTGTTTATTGTTTGTTTATTTTTCTACCCATGTGGGTTTGTGTTTAATATGGAGAACTCGATTATATCATTTGGGTATTTCTATTTGTTTTGTCTTTCATTACAGAACAGTCTGAGGGTATTTCATGCACAACTGAGAGTCTATAAACACTGGATAGGGAGCTTTATGTCCCGTTTAGGCACACTGTGATCTTCATCACATCTTTCTGCTAATACACCTAACTTTTGACTTCAAATTATGCTGCAATTCCTATTTTGAGTTTCTTTTAAGGTAAGGGAGTCTGACAGCTATGTCAGACTTTGTGCCATAGGCAAACATACGCAGGGGTTTAGGAGGAGATTCATCATTTCCAGAGTTAGTTCAGAGCAAGTTTCATTAAGAGAATGTTTTATAACCATATAGCATTTTTCATTCCAAAGAACCCCAAAGGAACATACAGAAAATGGATCCTCTCCATGGGCAAGCAGAAGATTAAATTGCAGCTTTCTGTGCTTGCAGGGAAAATGGAGGTGTAAGGCTTCTTTTCCTTTATTAAAGAATCCTACTCAGGAAAGTTTCTTTAATTTCCAAAGAAGCATTGCAAATAATGGCTAACCATGGTAGCGTATTGTTACACTCCAAATCTCATTGATGGGCAAAGGGGAAGCCTGTTTTATGAATAAAGCCAAGGATTTGTTGTCAGTAAAACTGAAAATAAACCAAATATATCCTAATCCAAGAATCATTATTAATCCAGATTGAATTACTACAGGAAGATTTTCAGTTATGATAACATCAAAGAAGCAAAATAGTTGTAATAGCCCTTCCTAGCTTCTACCCCTTTTCCTGATGTTATTCTCACCATTTCTGGTTCTCTGGATCATAAAGCTGATGGTTTTACTTCAGAGTTTGTTGTAAGGGTTCAGGTTATCAGCACCTGGTGTCCTTTGACAGGCCAACCATAATGTTCACATTGATCACTTCTTCTTCCCTCTTTTTGGGGTTGTTTTTATGTATCTGCTAACATGCTTTACTTAAGGTTTTTTTCTTCATTTGTTTGAAGCTCCATGCTACATTCAAACTTCGAATATATATGATGCCCTCTGCACTTGTGAGATACTTTTCCTTGGTTGCCCCTAAAATCAGTTTGGGGCAGCTCCAGGTCGGCATTTTTTTAGACACTGATGAGTTGCATATAGCCACGGTTTCTGCAGCATCATAAAGTCTGCATTTCGTGTCTTATTTTCCCATGACTGTACTCTTCTGCACCACATCCTGAGTTACCACTTTTTTACCATACAAGGCCTCTGTTTCTCTCTACTGCATCACTGTGTGACAGTAAGGAAACTTTGGTGATACTGTACAAAGATAAATGTATAAAAATAAATTGTCCATATACTGTTACAGAAAAATCAAGTAAAACTGCAGGCAGGCCAAGGAAAGTTCAGGAAGGGTAAGCCTGACAAACCTCCAACTTGAGGTTTGAGTCCTTGTAAAATCAAAGCATGACCTGTCACTAACAATGACAGTGCCCTATTACAGAGTGCACAGTTACTGTGTCACAGTTTCCTAGACTGCACTTAGCACTTGGGTTCCATATGCAGACAGAAGAGCTTTAAGTATTGTGGCTGATGCAGACTTTGTACAAATGTAGTCAGTTATCTTGACTGATGTGGGAGCGAATGGTGTACACTGACTCATTTTGAGGTGTAATGAAAGGTCTCCATCATCATTAATCCACTGAAACTAGGATAACCAACCCTTCTGTGGGTCAGAAAGCAGTCAGTGGCTGTGGTAGTAGCTTCAGGACTCATGGTAGTGTATCTGCGTGTCAGCAGACTTAGGATTGTTATATAGGATGCAAAACTGATCAACAGGAGTCAAACTGAGTTGCTGGGCATTTGTGTTCATGTGAGAAGTGACTTGAAGTTTTCAGGGAGTAGCAAGAGGTATTTTTTTTGTATTCCATCTCAATACAGTATTTGCTTCACATGTCTGAAGTATAGTGCAGTTATCTTTAGTGAGTTCCCCCAAACTCCATCTGAGCACACACAGGGTGCTGAGCTGTCTGAATGTAGGACTGTGGCGTATGTCAAGTCACTAAAGTCTCTTTGCTTACAAGACAGATTAATTGGTACTCAGCTAAACAATGTTAAAAACCTGCCTAAAGCAAAAGAAGAGGTAAAATCTGGCAGAGACAAAAGGGAAAAAATAGGGAGAAGCAAGAGGACTTTTCTGAGCCACCATTAGTGTGCAACCAGAAAAAACACAGGTGAGCTATGAAAGCTCCATGTGAGTGTGTTTGTGAGAAAAAGTTATTATACAGATTAACATAAGCAGCTCTGCTTCCTCTGGTTTTCCTTTCCTCTTCCAAGCTCAGCACTCCTGACTTTATGAGTGAAAATATCACAAGTAATTGAAGTTGCAAACCCCAGCAGAATACTAAATTAGAAATTAAGCAAAAATGCTCATCACTTAGAGCAGAAGAATCCTGGGCAAATTTTCTAATGCAGTGTTGCAGCAATTGGAATAATTTTTTTTCCCCAACTGCTTCACTAACTGAATTGATTGAATTAAATGTGTTCTGTGGTGCTAGCTAACCCCTGACCCCAGTTACTCAGGATAATCAGGGGGATAATCAGCCTGCAGAGATCTGAGCTCTGAAGGAACAAGATTATTGTAACGTTCAGGGAGCCTACACTGGCATTAATCAGATGTCATCAGGGCTTGATTATAAATCCTAAAGTCCACCAAATTGATACAACATGGCTGAATTCACTAAAAGTAAGGTATCTGCATATTCATCACCAAACTGAATACCTGGAAATGATTGCTGTTTTGGTAAGTGGAGTCAGGTGTCAATGCTTTGGAATGTCCCACAGTTTCGTAATCAATGGAATGATCAGCATCAGCACAAAAGTAACATTAGCAAATTTTACAAGTATTTGGTTCTAACCTCGGACAGATACTTTCCCTCCCGTTGGAGTTTACCGCTCCATTGAAATTGTTCATGTCTCTGCTCTAATTATGAGCTTACTCAGAAGCAAGACATACAATGTGTTCCAAGCTACCTGCCAGCACAGCATTTTTTCTGCCTTCCAAGGGAAGAAAGAGTGGCTGCTTACAGTATATCATACTGCTGTGTACAGAAATAAAGTGGTATTTATTGTCCCTTAAAATGATTTCCCCTAGAACTCGCAAGCTCAGTTGAAAAATCTGTATCTAGAAATGTGTGTAAGGATCCAATTAATTGCTAGGGTACTTGCTTGCTCTCCTTGGGAAGAGTTCTGTGTGGCAATTTTGATGCAGATGTATTAGCATATTTTGGAGAGATTTGCTGCAGAGGAAGGGGAAGCATTCTTAAGAGAGAGGAATAGCACAGTTACTTAATAAACTAACTTTCTTCATACATATCCTGATTTAATAAGCATTCAACCCTGTAGCAAAGCTTTTTTGGTATAAACCACTGAGAATACCAAATGCTTATGTATCTTGTTGGTGTCACCTGTATTTCCTGGGAATTATCTTTATTTACATTAGAAATTTGGTCTGCTTGGAATTGTAGGACTTAAACTGGTGCTCAAGGATTTCCAAACATATCAAAGCATTAACTGTGACCAGGATGAAGGAGCTGTATGAATTCTGCACATCCCAGCAAGAGCCAGCTTTAGTGATTAATTGCTGTAATGGTGCTCTGGACTTTCTGCTTCTACCCAGACAGACCATGGAACACGTTTGTGCCAGACATGAAACTCACTTCCATCAACCTGTTGCAGTGATGGTCTTCACAAGCACAATAACCATAAAGTGCCACTGAGACAGGCCAGATTTGCTCTTTCTGTTCGGGTAGTCTCTGCAGCCCACACAAGACAGGTCTGACAGGTTTGATTCACTGTATATAAACCTCCTGGTATGCATGAACATTTTTCTATCCAAAGCACAAGTGAGGTGCCTTTGCCTGTCTTAACCTCTCTTCTAATTCTTGGTTCTCAGGCACATAACCTGAACACTGTCACCCAATTTGTAGTCACTAACATTCTCCAAATAACTTAAAGGAAATTCTATATCAGGATATATAAAAATCCTTAGCTCATTCTTTATCTTCCTTGGATATCCAAATGGATATTCCTCTATTTACACCAAAACAAATCCAGATGAGGCTGCAGCAAGGTTTGTGTCCAAGAAGGCTGTGTGTGCAGTGAATGTATGGTTAGGACAACATAAAGTAAAGGTGAGAAAATAAAAGGGTCCCAAATGTTCCCTCTGTTACATTCTAGACAGGAAATAAGTACACAATGGGCACTTAGGAAAGGAATGTTTCATTTTCCTTTATTACAAATATTATTCTTTCAAGAAAGGTAAAATAAACATTGGCAAAAAGAGTTAGGCAGTGGGAGATGGAGGCTGTGGGTATCCTCAAAGCAGAAAGCAATCAATCTGTTTAGCATGCCTTTTACTTGTTTCCTCACCTTTTCTACACCCGTGTAATCCCAAACCAGGCATCTGTTGCTCTGTGCTTTGGGCACTGTTCAGTGCTGTATGTTTCCATATATCCTTAAATCTCTTGTGGTTTCAAAGCAGGCCACCCCCACTGCAAGTGAGCTCCTCTCAAACTGCTCTTTGAAACCCCTACATGGGAGGCTCTGATCACTCCACAGTTATTAGTCAAATAGGCTGCATTTATTTCTATTATTCTTTCTTCTTGATCTTGAGAAAAGAATTTTTCTGGGTGAGCAAGATGGAAGACCCCAGGATCTTGTTGTTCCCTGTCAGGATAATGTGAGCTTACCTCCGTGTCCAAGATTTGCTGAAGATTTCTCTGCTGTGGAAAGAAAACAGAAAAAGAAAGAGATTATTAATGGAATTAATTATCATGGAATTTCCACTGTGCCTATGACCACTAAATGATTCTTCCTCTGTCACAGCTTTTTGATATATCAGTGATATTTGTGCTCAATGAATGTTGTGCAAACAGGATGTAGGCTGGATAATTTGAGGAAAAATCATGTCTGTGTAGCAGAAGAAGCTATGTGCAGTAGATTTCATTCATCGTTTTGTTGGCAGCCTTGGAATACTCTCTGTGTTCAGATGGACTGAAATACGGTGTGTTCAGCCCAAATTCTCCTTTCCTCATTCGCTTTTCCACAGAAAACAAAATACAGGGTAGAGATTTCATTTTTAAAATTCAGACAAATTCTGTATCACTGTAGAAAATACTGCATGTAAACTTCCATCTGTACCTCCTGTCTCCTCACCAGAACAGTGTGAAACCTTGCAGAAAGTGCTTATCTGCTTCCAAAAAAGAGTTTTCAAACCAGGCTTACTTCAGACAGCGCTCAGCTAGAGTAGTTTGTAAATCTAGGGCATCTCATCCCCACCAGCTGGCACAACCAAAAATGCCAGAAGTTTGGGGAACTGATGAAATTCATTGCAAAAATATTCTAGATACAGGTCGCTTTGAATGGTGCTGCCAGGTGCTGCTCACCAAAGACCACGTGAAGAAACTTAACCACTGTCAAAACGTCTGTAGTTTGAAGCATGGTCATGATCAGCTCTAAACTGGCATAGTGAATAACTCTTCTTTGGAAGCAGTGTCCTTTGAGGGCAGGAAATTCAAGGCTGCTCATTTGGATGCATATATTTCTTTCCATCAAAGATTCCATAGATTCTGCCATGGAGGAAGTCTCATTTGCATTATAATTTCCACCTCTCTGCAGAGACAGGTTGGTTTATCAGCCTGGTAACGATATAGTTCAGTCTTGCAGTGCTAAGCTACCAAATTCATAGAATCATACAATGGTAAGGTTGGAAGTGAACTCAAGGATCATCTAGTTCCAACCCCCTGCCATAGGCAGGGACACCTCCCACTAGTACAGCTCACTCAAGGCCTCCTCCAACCTGGCCTTGAACACCTCCAGGGAGGGAGCAGCCACAACCTCCCTGGCCAACGTGTGCCAGTGTCTCACCACCCTCACTGGAAACAACTTCCTCCTAACATCCAGCCCAAATCTCCCCTCTGCCGGTTTAAACCCATTGCTCCTTGTCCTGTCATTGTGAAACCTTGTAAACAATCCCTCCCCAGCCTTCCTGTAGGCCCCCTTCACATACTGGAATGCTACTATAAATTCTCCTCAAAGCCTTCTCTTCTTCAGGCTGAAGAACCTCAACTCTTGTAGCCTGTCCTCATAGGAGAGCTGCTGGAGCCCTCTGATCATCTTTGTGGCCTCCTCTGGACCTGCTCAAACAGTTCCATGCCATTCCTGTTCTGGGGACTCCAGAACAGAAAATAGATGTTTGCATGATATTCTGGAAAGTGTGTAAATGCAATCTGTGAATTCTTTAGGCAGTGCAATCTTATTTGGAAAAGCTGCTGTATTGTGACCCAGTTCCATCTACCATGTAAGAGTCAAATTGTGTATGTTACCTGCATTTTAAACCTGATCTTGAACTCACTGAGTTCCAAAACATTGTCACAGTTGCTGTGAAGTTGGTGTCTAAATACAAGACCTTCATAAGCTAATTTATTATTTCCTTATTTTGTGTACAATTGAGAGGTAATCATCATCATAGTTTTAAACAGAGAACAAATAACCCTTTCAGCTGATTGCCAAAGAATAAATCAGCAATATACTTATCGCCTAGGGTCTTTAAGTCTAGATTTGGTGCTTGCTCAGAAAATAGTGCTCAGCTTCAAGTTGTCTCCACTGATTCTGAGTCACTGGAGATCCTCAAAATTTTGAAACAGCCAACAACATTACAAAATTAACTTCAATTATACTATGTGCATCCAAAAACAACAACAACAAAAAAAAACCCAAAACAAAAAAAAAAAAAACCCAAAAAAAAAAAAAAAAAAAAAAAGAATGCATCTTCTGTTTGGTGCTCACATGAGGCAGAAGAAACACACAGCAAAGTCACAACCAAGAACAGGTTACACTTTTTAGTTAATTATTTCCTAAGTCGTAAAAGCATGACCCTAAAGGGCTTTTTAATTTTTCCCAATCAAGACATGTACGAACCTTTTGCTTGTCAGAATGGATTCCTTGCTATTTTATAATTTCATCAACTGTGTGCACAGCTGTAGCACTTGTCACTTCTAAGGACATGTTTGTTGTTCAGCAACATCTTATTTGTTGCGATAACAAATAACAGAATAGGAAAGTGATGAGCCTGCAGAGTGTGCATGCAGCCCAAACAGCCAACTGAGTCCTGGGCTGCATCAAGAGCAGTGTGGCCAGCAGGGCAAGGGAGGGGATTCTGCCCCTTTGCTCTGCTCTCATTAGACCCCACCTGGAGTCCTCTATACAGTTCTGGAGCCCCCAGCACTGAAAGGACATGGAAGTATTGGAGCAGGTCCAGAGGAGGGCCACAAAGATGATCAGAGGGCTGCAGCAGCTCTCCTGTGAGCACAGGCTGAGAGAGTTGGGGCTCTGCAGCCTGGAGAAGAGAAGGCTTTGAGGAGACCTTAGAGTAGCCTTCCAGTATCTGAAGGGGGTCTACAAGAAGGCTGGGGAGGGACTATTGACAAGGTCTTGCAGTGAAGGATGAGGGGCAGTGGGTTTAAACTGGCAGAGGGAAGATTTAGACTGGATGTCAGGAGGAAGTTCTTTCCAGTGAGGGTGGTGAGGCACTGGAACAGGTTGCCCAGGGAAGGTTGTGGCTGTTCCATCCCTGGAGGTGTTCAAGGCCAGGTTGGAGGAGGCCTTGAGTGAACTGTACTAGTGAGAGGTGTCCCTGCCTATGGCAGGGGCTAGGAACTAGATGATCCTTGAGGTTACTTCCAACCTTACCGTTCTATGATTCTGATTCTATATTTGTGTTAATAAAAATAAATCATGAAATTAGGACATCTTGGAACATTAATTCATAATTGTAACAGAAATTACAAAGATGAACAAGATGCCTCTACAATTATCTCTAGGAACTGTTTGTTGTTTGTTTTGTTTTTTGTTAGTTTTTTTTTCTTTGTTTCTTTGCTTGTGGTTTTTTATTGTTTGTTTTTGTTGTTTGTCGGTTTGGTTTTTTTAACTCCTCTGTTAGTTTTCTTTTGTATAGCACTAAAATACTGTTTTCATACATGTATGAAAAGTTATCTTGGAATTTACCTTCCTAGAGAGAAATCTTAAAATTACTTCTTTACCTCCTGAGTGTAAGCACGACAATAATTCAGTCATCAGTAGCTCTCACCTCCTGAGGCTTGTGACACTGCCCAGCTCCCTCTCCATCAGTATGGAGCTTACAATGCATGTTCATTCATACCTGGGCAGGGCAGAGACCAAAGTTACTGCAGTAGCTTCTTCATTCCTCTAAATCTCCCACACTTTCTACAAATTGGTCTCTTCTATGCACATTACCATTCATGTTATCAAAACAATCTTTTTGTGATTAAATTCCCCTTTTATTTACTTCTTCACTGTTCAGAGAGAAGCAAATTCATCTGCCCTTCTGTTAGGACATCCAAATGATATGGATAGCAACTTCAACAATCAAAGAGAACCTTTTTCTAAATCCATTCCAGAACACCTCCCCCTCCCCCCAAAATGTGACAGTCTGGGAACCAGTGAAAGGAATTTGTTGCTTACGGTTCTGACCTGTGGCCCAAACGCATCCCACCTGTTCATGTGAAGCCATCTTAGTGGTACAGGAGAATCCATGTAAATTCCTTGTTGTATGCGTAGGTGGCTTTCACACTTTTTTCTATTAATAAGTCAGTATCTATAAGCTAAACCAGATCTGCTCAGATCTTAATCTTTAGCCTCAGAAAACTTGATACAGGTATGAAAAAGTCCTTGCTAAAAATGTGTGGTTTGATGGGAGGAAAAGTCTGTAAAACCTTTCTGCTTCCAAAATTCAGCGGATAAAAAAAAAAAAAGAGAGAAAAATCCAACTAAGTCTAGCCTATTTAAAGTTCATTCTATTTAAGGAAGACATCCAGCATCTTAGAAAGAAGATAGGCTTGCACTGCTCTTGATGAGAAGTGCACTGAGGAAGAAATAATATGTAGCTGGGTCGGCTGAATACAGCTCAAGTGGTCTCATAAATGTGAAAAGCAGATATCTCCCCAGTCCCTAGGCAACGCTGATGCTGTAACAGGTGAATAGGTGTAGTCTACTCTTTCAGGCTTGGTCAGACCATTTTCTCTGCTACTGCTGTTTAAAACATAAGGTTTGTTCTACCTGGGGGAAAGAATTGTGGTAGATAAGAAATAGCATCATTATTTCTTTGATATTTTGTCAAAAGTACCTTCAGTGGAGTAAATGTTAGAGTGACCTTTCATTGTCCTCTGTCCACCTGGTGAAAGTATCTGGTTTTTAACCATATCCTGACCCTTGTTCAAGAAGTGTCCCATGTATTTGTGGGTACTGAATTTATTTTAGAGATAACTGAATACACCTTGCATTTGTAGGTGGAAGAGTGAAGAAAAGCAAATGATTCCTTTAAAATTATTCATATATTCTAGAAACAAAGAAAGCATGTTTGGCTTCCTTCTGAATCTTCAGACAAATGTACTACTTTTGATACATACCCTGGAGGTAACAGGCTTCGAAGCAGGCATTCGGTGTATGATTAATACATGTTAGAATTATCTTTTTGCCTTCACTTGAGGCCATGAGCTGGGCTGGACTGAGTCTAGTGTAAACAAAAGTCTTTGAAACAACTCCCCAAAAATTACTATTTTCAACCATCCTTCACCATCACTTAATTGCAGTGCCTGAATGGCTCTTTGGTCTTCTGTGAGCACATAAATGAGTGTCTAGGAGTGCAGCAACAACTCTGAATGGGGTTTCAGCACTGCTGTGGGAAGCAAGCAGAAAAGAAAGTTCTTTAAATTCGCTCACGAATCTTACAAGGATCTTATTCTCTAGATCTTTTCTAAGATTTATGATGTCTGCAAGAGGGAGGGAAGGACTCTTTGCATTGCTGCTCCGGTAACGTTACGGGCAGCTCAGCACCCAGCAGGTTATCCATGCATCCACCCATTCATCCATTTATCCATTTTACCCTGTTATTTTTTGCATTCTGTCCCTGCTCTACTCAGTCATGAACTCTAACATCTAAAGAGCACATCAAGTGTTCTCACTGAATCCTAGAAACAGTTTGGCTTCATCATACTGGAAAACTGCTCACAGAGGGACTTGTATTTGCACCATGCAGAAACAACTCAATTAATACTTTCTTGTTTCTTTCTTTGGTGCATTACTGGTATTCCTTAGCAGCATTTTTTCAAGCACATTGATCAGCAAAACAAGACAATGGCATGTTGAAACTTGCATTTTTTTTGGGATCATTAAACATTAATATAAATGATGTTAAGCATCTTTCTGTTTTTCATGAAAAAGTCAAATATTTATAGAAATTCAGAAACTGTAACCATATTACAGAGTCAAATCTAATCTTTGATCTTCTATTTACCTGATGTTTTTTGGGTTTGTTTATTTGTTTTGTTGGTGGTGGTGCACATTGCATCAAGGAGTGGATAAAAGTATTATAGAATCATAGAACGGTAAGGTTGGAAGGGACCTCAAAGATCATCTAGTTCCAAGCCCTTGCCATAGGCAGGGACACCTCCCACTAGTACAACTCACTCAAGGCCTCACCCAACCTGGCCTTGAACACCTCCAGGGACAGAGCAGCCACAACCTCCCTGGGCAACCTGTACGAGTGTCTCACCACCCTCACTATAAAGAACTTCTTCCTAACATCCAGTTTCAATCTCCCCTCTGCCAGTTTAAACCCATTGCCCCTTGTGCTGTCATTGCAACACCTTGTCAGTAGTCCCTCCCCAGCCTTCCCGTAGGCTCCCTTCAGATACTGGAAGGCTCCTATAGTTCTCCTGGAAGTCTTCTCTTCTGCAGACTGCAGAGCCCCAACTCTTGTAGCCTGTCCTCATAGCAGAACTGCTGCAGCCCTCTGATCATCTTTGTGGCCTCCTCTGTACCCACTCTTTTCGTCATTGCACAGTATTTTTATTATATAAAATAACTGGTGTGTGCCTTGGAAGATCAGAAAGCATTTGCAATACATAGCCTGCAAAAATCTTTGCAAAATAAAAAGTAAAAATGTATCCAAAATTATTATAGTCAATTTTATATATCAGGAAAGACTTTTACTAAGCTACTGTTGAATTCTTTCTGTAATTTCACTAGGGACATTGCAGAATATTATATATTTAGGAAAAATATAGAATAAACTGAAAGAAACACTTTAAGTTTAAAAATAATATAGTGCCCGCAAGCAGCATTATGGCAGTAAAACAATGACAAATGACAGTTTAGATGACTCCTAGCTTTAATTTGTATTTTGCATCTAGTTTACACCTTAAAACATTGTCACACTATGACAGTGCATTTTATATTTACATAGAGCTACATCTAAATGGTTTCCAGAGTGCTTCGTGTGTTGCTTTGTGTACAGTTCACATCAACCTTACCCATTACATCAATGCAGCTATCACTGTAGCAAAATACAGCAGCTATTTGTGACCCTTTAGTAAAGGCTATACACGGTTTTAAGGAGGGAAATACCTTCAAAATCTGCAGAAGAGATTAGGGAGAATGTAAAACTGCCCTGCCCAGGAGATTGACAATTAAATTTGCACGTGTGAAGAGTTCAGTGCAAACCACAGTTGGTCAGATCCTCTCTTTGTCAGCCCACCAGGGGCCACCAACAGCAGGCCAGGACATTTGGTTATTTTGCTGAGACAAAAGGTGACTGAAGAATCATCAGTATCACTTTGTTCAATGCATATATGTTACACTAAGTGTTTCCACCCAGTAATTCACCTCCCCAGTCTGTGAATTCTGGTGAGGTCCCAGCACCAGATCAGGCAGTATGTTGTTAGCTGGCAAGTTGGGCATTGTGTCCCAGTGAATTCCACAGGAACTGTCCATGACTCTCATTTGTGAGATTCTCATTTGTGAGATCGGGAATGCAAAGAAAATCTGTTTGTCCTTGGAGATATTCCAAACACAGAGCTATGGAAAACACATTGTTTCCTTAACATACATTGGCCACTCAGGTGCGCACATACTGAGTGACAGTGTCAAAGTAAAAGACACTGACCAAGAGCAAGAAGATTGCAAGAGATTGCAGAAGCTTGTTTTCATATCTTCAATAACATAGATAGACAAAATGTAGCTGCAAAAGCAGTGGACTTCGGTGGAGGAGGACAAACACAATAATAAAATTTCCCTGGGGAATCTCTAATAGAGACATGAATTAATATATCCCATTATTTTTTATCTTTTGTGATATATAGATGAGGAAGCAAACACATACTAATAGCACAGAACACCTTCAGCTGGAATATGCCCTGATAAATGTAAACTGACATGCAGTTTTAATTTGTTTGTTCTTGACTGGGAATCACAGCATGCAGAATCTTAATGAGCCATGGGGTAGTGATCACCAACTCCAGACACGTTTATCTTGCATTGCATTTACTGCTTGTGGCAGCTCTTTAGTTTGGGGATATTGGTACCCCACTCAGAGACAGCTTCTCAGTACCTTCCTAAAGGTGTTAAGGTTATTACTGAGTGTTCATACTGTTGCTGGACAGTAGTCATTTGGAAAATTCCTGTGCAGTCAACTTCACTTGTTCCTCTGTGCTCTGAGAAGCCAGTAAATAAAATTTCCCTTACTACAGAAGCTTTAAATAAGGCTGTCAGATAAGAACTCTATTTTCATACTGGTTATTTCCATTTTTCTTGAGGTTAAGATGGGGTTAGTATCTGGATTCTTGGTGCTAACACTTCACAAGGTAAAGTTTTCACGTATCTGCCCTGTAGCAGCCATCTGACAAGACTGGCTTCACTTGAGACCACATGGAGCCATTTTGCTGTTCAGTGGGAGTTGGCACTACAGTGTCCCACCATAAAGCTCAGTGTGGAGGAAGATTTGGTGTAGTTTTTTGTTACACTCTGGCTCCTCCAGGAAGCAGCTACTAAGATTAATCTATAATTCAATTAGTTTCCTCGCTTCTCCATTTAGCTAGACTTTGATGCAGGTCTAAATATTCTCAGTAGATACCTGCTATCTTGAATTTCCTATACTCAGTAGGATAAAATTCCTACCAGTTTGGAGCCATAATTTCTCCTTTTATCTTCTCAAGCTTTGCATACAGTTTGGAGCAGGCTTGCAAGATGCAGGGAGGGAAGGAGTAGAGTTGACTATTGAACTGAGATTCTGCTCAGAGCTATCCTATCAGTCCATTATGACAGCAAGTGTTGCTCACTCATTACGCTTTCAGATCTGTCTGTACATCTTCACAAGCCACCCTGGAACTCCTAGAGAAACACTTCATCTACATCCATCACTATATTTCCCCCATGTCTTTCAGTTCCTTGTTAAAAGTCTCGTTTGTCTACAAAAACCTGATGACAGGATAGACTGCTTACTACAGTCACTTACTGTTTACTCTTACTCTACTACTCTACTCTTACTACACTTACTCACTCACTTCTAAGATGCTATCAGTCTCTTTGTGTATTTTTTCATAAGCTTTTGGATACTGAAATAAGGGAATCAGAATTTCCACACCCCTCCTCCCCGTGTTTATAAAACTCTAAATATGACAGAATTACTAAAATATCTAGGCTGTGTGCATGATAAACACAATAGATGACAATATGGCTTATCAATCCATAAAACAAGTTAACTTTGCCTATTTGAGTGTTCAGTAGGGGTAGCTGAACACAGCCAAGTGAAGCTCTGGCCCAGGGTATTTGCCTTCTAAGTTATTATTTGTAATGTGAGTCCAGATGATAGCAGTTTAAATAAAGTACGGAACTCATCTGTTTTATTCGTAATTTATAGTGGTGCTTAGGGGATGTGCAGATATTTAAAAAGAGTAAAATCAATTAACTTATGATCCAATTATATGTGTTAGCCACTATGGGATTTTATTTTAGTGCCCTGGATCAGATTCTCCCAGTTAAGCACTGTGCTTTGAGAATATAACCCTTTCATTTTGAAATAGGGTGGACCTGCAGTTATTTTTTTTTCCTCTGGTTCAAAATCTAGTTCCTACTTTTTGTCCCTTCATATTTTTTTTAATTCCCTTATTTACTTTTGTTTTTGAAAGGGACCCAGTACAAATGTAAGATTTTTCTAAATATTAGGAAACCTATTCTTTACAAAAAGGTGTCTGGGCAGGTAGAAAGTTCACTTTCTAGATAATACGCACTAAATTTGTCCTTTGCAGTCACAAATCTGTGATGTATTACAGTTTTTATGTTATAAGTTCAGAGTAGATCTGTGTGACGACAACTGTGATTTGATCATTCTGCTTTTTCATCCATCTTGAACAGATTTTAGTCTAATGTTCCAGACAGCTTCAATTATCCTCTGTATTTATACAGTCATTTCTAGAATGCAAAGAAACCTGGGCCTGAGTATACCCCTACATTTCAAACTATTTGTCTTGGCATGGCCTTTACAAGTAGATGTCACTTCCTTGTTCTGCAGTTTTATGGCCCCAGCAAGTCTGTGTGCCCTTTCTGCACTACTAACTCACTGTAGTTGAAGCTACTGAGAATTCTACCTAATAATAATAATATTTCCTAAATAAGAACTTAATAGGAATGTAGAAGAAACCCAACCCCAACTGTAATATTCTTGAATTAGATATCCTTAGACTGACATTCATTGTTTTTTTAACTAGCTGCCACATCATGGCAACCTTTTCCATCACAGTGTGGCACTGATGGGGTAAGCATATGTCTGTGTTGGAGTCATGCACTTGTAAGAGAGAGGCAGCAATATGGTTATTGATGTAAGACAGTGAGTTAACAAAGTTCAACAGTAAACGAGACAGTGATTAACAAAATCTGATGGCACAGTGCATTTGAGTATTTACTGCATAGAGGACAGAGTCAAACAGTCCTGTCAAGGAGACCCTCCTGCTGAGTCATGAAGTTTGGAAGGTGTTCTACACTCCTCAGAGGGGAGTTTGGGTGTGGCTGGATCCAGACTGAGTCCCTGGCTTAGTTAACAGTTTATGTCTAAAGAACTATATCTGCACAGTCTGTCCTTTGTATCACCTAGACAAGATTTTGGAGTTTCACCTCATATTCCTAATTCACTTACTAGCTATACCACACAATAAGGATTCTCTCAGCCTTGAGAAGCAACCTTGAGGGGCATCCCTACTCAAGGGAGAATCCTGGTGTGCAGCTCACTGTCATACAGGTGAGCTCAGTGGGCTCTGTACTGTCATCCACTATTTATAAGGTAAGAGAGTTGTCTTCTAGCCATATTTACGTGTTGACTACAGACATAGTCAATCTTACAGATTTGGCTTGCACTGGACATGGACCAGCACTGTGGTTTGGTGGGTGTATTGCTCAAATTAGCTCTTGGCTATTGCTTTTGAGTCATTTTACCCTGAACCTACGTTACCACTCACTTCCATTACAACTGCCACTAGAGCAGGGTTACAGGAAATAAAGCTCAGGTTGGGGAGTGAAGGGAGGCACTGTACAATATATTTATCTCACTGGTTTCATGGCTAGGGGTCTGAATAAAATAGCCAGCTCTTTAGATACTTTGCCCTAACAGGTCTTACTCTTCCCAAGGTGATCTAAGGGGTATCGAACACTTAATTGAATCACGCTAGTGGATTAAGGAAAAGATTTTTTCAGAAGGATCAATATGAATTAGGAGCAGATGCTCAGTCATATTTAAAGGTTAGATTCTTTAGGCTTAGATTTTGGAAGTCTAATCACCTTCTTACAGCTAAATAGAAATTCTTCAACGTTGAACACATTGGGAAAATTTTTGACCCTTATGGTTCTGATGTCTCATTTTCTACATGGTGAAGCTGAGACAATAAGAAATAATAGAAAAATATCAACCAATCTAATCACTCATTTTCAATTAGAGTAAGAGGTGTCCAAATGTGCTTTCCAGTGACAGCACTTTGCTGAGCAGGAAAGGACTACAATCTAGGTAATCATTCCTCTATTATTTTCAAGATTCTTAATAGAGCTTTTCTTTTGATTTGTTTAAAAGCAAGTGAAAATATTCTTATATTATTCATTTAGAGTTAATTAAACTGCAAATGAGCTTAACAATCTGCCTGAAACAAAGCTCAATGAAAACCTGTTAGTTTTTAACTATCAAAATCAAAAGGACCTTTAAATATACCAAGGAAGATAGAAATAGCTTTAATGTCACCCTTTTATAAAATCAGATTTGAGGCTGGGAAGCTTGAACAGAATGCACACACTCAGAAACTGGAAAAGGGAGTGGAGATATAATTAAAATCTATTTGAAGAAAGGAATTCAAAGATAACTGAGCACAGGACAAGACAGAGTTGTTTCCTCTGTGTTTTACTACGAGGAAATGCATTTTACCTATGGAGAAGTTTATATAGTAACAAAATGCCTTTTTCTGAGTTCAGTATTCTCAAAAAATCTTCTGTAGTGCTATAACTTCACATCTTCTATAAGACAAAGATACTTAGTCTATTCAGGTCATGAAGACACTTGAGTGATTTTTGTTCTTGAGTGAAATATTGTCACTGACGACGTAGCTTTTAAGCAGTGCACGTAGAGCAAAGCCCATTTGTGTCATTAAAGTTTGTAATTTGGGACTTTTGAAGGCTTAATCCATAGAAATGCTAAGGTTTCCTAATGATCTATAATAGCACTGCTGATGTTCAGCACTTCTCAGGATTAGGTATGTTATCATTCTGGTTTATCCACCTATAAAGCAGGTATTATCTTATCACTCTTATATACAGTGCTTTTAGTACGTCAGCCTCAAGTACTTGAAAGGTGAAGAGTATTATTAAGTCTGACCCTTACAAGCTTTTCCAATGGCTTGCTTAATGTTTTTCCTACATAAATAAGAATGAATTTGTACACTGTCTGAATAGTAAATTAGAATTTTCTCATAGGGTTTGGCTAGCTTAATAGTGCAATGGTGCCACAAACTTCACAAGGTCATAAAAAATACTTTTACTGAAAGGAAAAAGTAACAGTGACTTGCAGTTATGCAAAGTGATAGCACAGGGACAATAATTTTCAAATCTGTCAGAGTAAACTCTCCAAAAAGCAGGTATGGGAACACCTTATGACAAATGCTTTATGTATTGATAAAAGTGTAGTGAAAATTTAATATGGATTCTAAAAACAATAGTCTGAAATACAACACTGGATTGATTGTAAATAATATTACATTCAAGGGCAAGAACGGGCTACGTTAGCTGGCTTCCTTTTCTTCACAGCTGAGAGCATTGCTCCTTCTCTGATAACATATGCACTTATGTATCACTGTGTGTATTATCAGGATTCACTTTCCAGCAATAGGAGGTGAACTGTCTTCTTGTGATCAGAATCTCCCAAAAATTGATGCCTATCACATTGCTGCTTATCTGCCATCTATTAAGTGGAGAGCATCTGTAAGGCGCTACCTTGTAGTTCATGAGCGAGAATGTATTATTTAGAGTCTATAACATTCAGTTTCAGTCAGTGATTACATCTTTCTCCTGTTGTGGTAAATAATTAATGCTTGCTTGGAAATTTCATGTGTCATTAATTGAATATAGTAACCATTTCCTCTGTTTTTTTTTCCTAGTTTCAAGCCACAGTAAAGGAGGGAGTCACAGGTGTAATAGTAAACTTAACTGTTGGTGACCGAGATGACCCAGCAACTGGAGCATGGAGAGCTGTCTACACCATTATTAATGGAAATCCAGGGCAGAGTTTTGAAATCCATACCAATCCCCAGACTAATGAGGGGATGCTCTCCGTTGTCAAAGTAAGAACAATTTGCTGTTGTACTGTACTATTACTGTAAGACCCATCCACTGAATTTACTGCATAAGAGGAGGCACAGCAAACATAAATTATTTTAAAATATATAGTTTGTTTCCAGCCCTTGTCCACACAATATCTACAACACTTTCTTCTTCATGGTAACCTTACTTCTTTCATAAGGACCTGCCTGTTGCTAACTATACTGCCCTTGTGCTTAGATAACAGCTAGTTTTGCAGTAAGCATCACATTTATGGAATCACAGAATGATAGGGATTGGAAGGGAGCTCAAGGCATCATCTAGTCCAGTGCCCCTGTGCAAAGCAGGTACACCTAGAGCAGGTCGCACAGGAGAGTGTCCAGGGGAGAATCTCTCCAGAGGTGGAGACTCCAAAACCTTGCTGGACAGTACCTTCTAGTGCTCCACCACTGTCAAAATAAAGAAGGTCCTCCTCAGTTTTAGATGGAACTTCCTATGTTCAAATTTGCACCCATTACCTCTTGTCCTGATGGGACACCACTGAAAAAACACTGGCTCCATCCTCTTGATACCCACCCTTTAAGTATGTATAATCATTGATAAGCTCCCCCTTCAGTCTTCTCTTCTTTAGGATAAAAAGCCTCAAGTCCCTCAACCTTTCTTCATAAGACAGATATTCTGGTCACCTAATTAGTGGTGAGACTTTACAACAGGGGTTTCTTCATGACTGAGGGTAGAATTAGAATTCAAGGGTCTCATTTTGTTCTCGGAGAACGCAGCTGCAGATACCCAGGAAGTAAGGGACATGGTTTTGGACTGAACTGGAAGGTTGTCTTTGGTCCTATATTTATGAACTGTCATGGAAAAATGTATTGCCTGTCTTTATATGAAGATAGTCCTATATTTCACACCTTAAAAAAAAAAAAAAAAGTCCTGGTTGCAGTCTGTACCAGAATTTTCTCTGTTTGACTTCAGATATTGTCAATTCTGAAGACAAATGGCATTTATTTCCATTTTGGTGATTTTGATTTCAAGGTAGGAGTTGAGAAAATAGCCTCATGTTACTTATTCTGAATAGCTACTGGTATGACTGTGTTGTTTGTTAAGTGCATATTACATCCCAAATAAGCATGTATATATGAGAATTAAATTATAGGTATGAGCTATGGCACAGAAGTCTATATTTTTGCATAGAAGGAGATCTCCATCTCTCCTTACATCCATTACATCATTCTCTTCAATGCACTTTATCACTACCATTGTGTCTGATGTTAAACTCTGACCAAATATCAGATGCAGTGGATGCTGCTGTCCCTTTCTGGATAAATCTATCTTCTACAACTCTGCCATGGGGTACAAGGGAAAAATGTGAAATATTGCCTTTGCACCTTGCAGTCTGATTTTATTATATGTTTTACAGCCTTTAGACTATGAGATTTCAGCGTTTCACACGCTGCTGATCAAAGTGGAAAATGAAGACCCGCTGATTCCAGATATAGCCTATGGCCCCAGCTCCACAGCAACTGTTCAGATCACTGTTGAGGATGTAAATGAAGGCCCAGTTTTCCACCCAAACCCGATGACAGTGACAAAACAGGAAAACATCCCTATTGGCAGTGTTGTGTTAACAGTAAACGCCACTGATCCAGACACTTTGCAACACCAGACTATCAGGTGAGTGCTGTACTGTCTCATTTTCATTCATCAGAAAGTCAGCATGTCTTTTGTGCCTGAGAATTTGCTTGCAAGTATAGAATTAAACTAAAGTTGTCTAGGCTCTATATAATAAGAAGGAACAGTTGGAGGAGGGTTTTTTTGTTTGTTTGGGGTTTTTTTTTTCTGTAAGGAGGAGATTCACTATGATAAAAATAAAGAACTGCATCAGACAGGAAGTGGTAGTTTTCCAGACCCCATGAGATTACTGCAGTAAACAGTTGAGTGCCATGAGCAATAAGACAGAGTTTTGCATAGTGTTTCAAAATGATTTTTAACCTGCCTGTTCATTCTTTTTCCTTCATGAGAGCCAGAGAAAACATGTAAAAATTGGAAATGTGTATAACAATAATTTATCTGGTTTACATATAGTTTAAGTCAGTTTATAGTAATTTATAATGTCTCTCAGGGAAATAATAACCATACATCTACCTGCACGAGCAGAAAAAAAGTGTTTCCCAATGAAACACTGAAGCTGCAATAAGCCAAGACTTGGCCTTGTCCAGACAGATGAAAGTAAATGGTTATTTCTGTGCTATGGTAATACAATCCCATATGTGCCTTGTAACAATGAGCAAAAGCAGGCATTAAGTGGTGCCATTACCTTATATTTGGATACACCTGGTCTCGTCTTCTGGTTTAAGATTTGTTGAAAAATGAAAGATCAACCACTTTCTCTCTAATATTAAATTGGCTTTCCAGGCAGTTTTTCTCAGCAGTTGAGAATTGCAGGTTAGGCACTACTAAAATCTACGTCTGTGGATTTTGTTCTTATTTAGGAGTCTAATGTCCCCTAGGTATTTCTCCTGTGTATAAAAGGGAATAAACATCTTTGTGAGAATGGCTTCAAAGCTTTACCTGAATAATCTGCTCTGTCAAGAGATGTAGATTTCTCTACTACCACAGGGTTATTTAGCAGTGATTGGGAACTTATTAAACAAGGTTTGACTTCTGTCAAATATCTTGAAGATGTGCTCTGTCAGTACCAAGTTCTGGTTAGCATGTATTACTTTACAATGTGCAGATGGATACAAACAAAAGACCAGGGAATTAGTAACATTACTTTTCCTTTTCCCCAGCCTGTAGCAAATGAAACATATCTAATTGCAAGGCTGTTTTCAGGTAGTTTCCTGTATAGAACTTTGTGATGGTTTGGGAGTTCCCCACCCCTCCCCACTTTGTAAAAGCACCCAGGCTATACTCAGCTGGCTGGAAGTTAAGGACTGAAGCTCTATTTACAGCTTAGCACAATAGACAAACGGATTATTTACACAATAGACAGGAATATTTACAGAAATAGACAAGTTAAAGGTAATACAGAAACACGACTCCCCTCCCAGAAATCTGAGTCCCCAAGAGGGGCTCCCTACCACCCTTCCACCTTCTCCCCACCCCTCTACCTTACCCCAGGGTTTGGCTTATGCACAAGATGAGTTTGGAGGATCAGCCAGGGGAGTTAGAAGGAAAGTGGTTAGTTAGGTTACTCAGCAGAGAGGAGAAGGCAAGACACTAGACAGCCCAAGACTCTGTGTCATATCTATGTTTATATTCTTAATCTTAAACATCTCAGCAAGCCTATGAGTGAAGCAGGTATCACCATTGTTTGCTTTTCTCAGCCCATAATATAATTTTCTGAATTAAAAAAATCCAATTAACCTCAAACCAACACAAATTTGTAGGAGGGGCTGAAATTTTATGAAATTCATAATCAGGACATTGCTCTACTAGATATAACTTGATAAATGCATTTCAAGTACTATGAACAGCATATAGAAACCATTCGTGCCATTGTCCACATCTAGATTGAATTTGTTCTTTGAACATTGCGTATGTGAATCAGATTCAAATTACTTATCTCTTTGAAAAACGTGGCTTACTCTGTAGAAACTCCTAAAGACAGCTGTACTTTTGAAGCAATCTTCTTTCTTATTCTTCAGCTTGAAGTGTTTTTGCAGACAGAGGAAGAATTTAGTTTAAAAACTCAAACAAGCTCGTAAAAATGTATTACACTGAAAAAAAAAAAAATGACTCCTACTATTCGTACTACTCAAAAGCATGTACCTTGAGCTCTAGCTATTTGTCTGCACACGATTAGCAGTGAACTTTCATGGTGTCAGCTCTTCTCTGATCCACTGATGTTAACATTTCAAAAAGACTCAAGGGAGAGGTAGAAACATCATCCTGGAAACAAGAACTGCATGCTCATATCGAGCAGCTAAATAATGCAGGCATTAAGTTTAAACTTACTCTAAATGCTACCTACTTAAAACTAGATTAACACTGACTTTTTTAACTATACCCCGATCTGTGATCTCCTATGAAAATTCTGCAGTGAGTACAGTGAGCTTTTGACTATGGATGTTGTACAAAGGAGTATAGAAACAGAGTTGTTTCCTGAACGCTTAACCTTTGGGTGGAAAACAATATTTGTTCTACTGTGGTCACTCATAAAGAAAAAGGAACCTGTACTGGGTTTAAAGAGTCGACAGAGTGAAACTCTCAAATGAATTGGAGAAAAAAAAACAGAATTATATTTGGAGAGAGAGTTACAGATAGAAATTACAAAGCAGATACAGAATCCATAAGCGGATCCCCTGAATTTTCCCCCAACCCAAAACTAAATCTATCATCCCCAGTGCTCCAATTCTCCCCCCCTCATGCCTCCGCCATCCAAGAGGCCTAAGCACAGCCTCTGAAGGCCCCAAACCAGGCCTATCCTTACACGTTTGTCCTGATAACGCAGCTCCTGCCCGACACAAGGCTGGAGCACGGAGGAGAGAGGAGAAGGAGGAGGCCTTGCTGTGAGTTCATGAAGAGATAGAAAAATTGTTGGATTGAATAACAATCTTCTAGTCCCAAGAGGACTTTTTTTAACCCTATAGTTCCCAACCTGGGACATTACCTGTTCCAGTTGGATAGCATTTCTTAGAGTCATTAACCTATATCGATTGTAAGTATTTAATTCCCTTTACAATTACCAGCTTTTTTAGAATTAAAAAATGAAGAAAATCCAGCAGGCCTCATTTTAATTATAATCCAACAATTTATTAATAGAACAGTAATGAAGTTTCTGAAATTTGATTTCTTAATCAGGGATCATTGTTATTTTTGTGCCAGATTCAAGAGTTTAATTTTGGGTGCTTCTTTCCAACCTCTGAAATTTTAATCAGAAGTTCCAAGTGTACATGTCAATGAGAAGTTAAAGGCCAAATTTAATAACTTTTTCTACCTTGGGAAATTAAAAGAAGAATCTCACTCTCTGAAATCCATTATTAACAGTAGATCTTAATTAAACATAGTTACAGTCCTCAATACTTGCCTGCATGAAGGGATTGGTTTCAGTATTTTTCCCTTTTTTGGATTCAACAAGTTCAGGATATTCAGCAGTTAGACTTTTAGCTACGTGTAAGTAAGTTGTTTACTGCAGTGTATTTGTAATTTTTAATTAAAACAGCATTGTTGTTTGGTTTCATGTTTTATCATGGCAATATGTTTTTATTACCTACTGTGCCCTTGGATTTTAAATTATTTATGCAAATATATTATTGCAGTATTTATTCTCTGCAAGCACTGTGACTCACTGTTTCAGAAACATCTTCACAAGAAAAGCTTTTATAGCTCTAAAGCATATCTAATTCATTAAATAGAATTAAAATGCAGCATTTGAAGCAGTTGAACTTAGAAACGGAACCCAAACTGCTGTGAGTTTCATGGGAATGAGAAAGACAGCCAAAAATATCTGAAGTACTATATGTAAATAAGACAGACTGTGTGTAATTTTTTATTTTTTTTTTAATTTACACCTGAATCAGGATGACTCCACGCAGTATAAGTGGCTTCTGTGGGGCAGCCTCAGCTGTAGAAATCTAAAAGCCAGCTTTTTGCCTCAAAGTCGACATCCTTTTATTTTCTTCTGGTGTAACTATCATTAGTATAGTGGAATTATACAAATACGAAACCAGTAAATGTCCATTTGTTTGAGATTAAACATTTCAGACTAGAATAGCCTGTGACAGGTCCAGTTTCCCAGCTGCCTATTAATTCACAACCAAGATGTTGAATGGCTGCTGCACTGCCAGTGTACAGGCTGTGTGTTTGATAGCTCTGCTAGTCTGGAAATGGGAGCAAAGTCGTATTGATTATTGCCCGCATTTCCAAATAACAGCTACTGCTCTGTCTGAAAGGTGGGTGGACTCTATTTTTCTTTACATAAAATGTGTTTTTCTATACTGCAAACTAAATGTATGTATTAATGAGACTTTATCCTTGAAGATCAGGCCGTGGGAAAGATAAGGCTGAACCTAACAGGCACTGAATTAAAAGTGGTCATTTT
Organism: Eubucco bourcierii; assembly: GCA_013396675.1. NCBI lineage: Eukaryota > Metazoa > Chordata > Aves > Piciformes > Ramphastidae > Eubucco > Eubucco bourcierii. The sequence continues at coordinate 247,756 of VWZE01008229.1, forward strand.
TGTTCATTTGTCGTTTCACCGAGAGCCACTGGATAGTGAACTGGCCACTGACTTTGGGAATGGGAACTTTTACTGCTGCCTTTGATTTTGATTTAGGTTACATCAACTGCCTATGGAGTTGGGGGAATTTGGTGGAAATGTTCTAATTGCTTATTAGCGGCAACCATGATCTGCATACTCAGTCAAAAACATGACTGCCAAAAATTCTCCAAGATAGTGATCATAGAATGGGATGGGCTGCAAGGAACCTCCAGAGGTCATCTAGTCCAACCCCCTCTACAGTAAACAGGGGCATAGAATCACAGAATCATAGAATGGTAAGGCTGGAAGGGACCTCAAGGATCATCTAGTTCCAAGCCCCTGCCATAGGCAGGGGCACCTCCCACTACTACAGCTCACTCAGGGCCTCCTCCAACCTGGCCTTCAACACCTCCAGGGAGGGAGCAGTCACAACCTCCCTGGGCAACCTGTGCCAGTGCCTCACCACCCTCACTGTAAAGAACTTCCTCCTAACATCCAGTCTAAATCTCCCCTCTGACAGTTTAAACCCATTGCCCCTTGTCCTGGCATTGCAACGCCTTGTAAATAATCCCTCCCCAGCCTTTCTGTAGGCCCCCTTCAGATACTGGAAGGCTACTCTAAGGTCTCCTGGAAGCCTTCTCTTCTCCAGGCTGAAGAGACTCAACTCTTGTAGCCTGTCCTCATAGCAGAGCTGCTGCAGCCCTCTGATCATCTTCGTGGCCTACTCTGGACCCACTCTAACACTTCCATGTCCTTCCTGCGCTGGGGGCTCCAGAACTGCACACAGTACTCCAGGTGGGGTCTGACGAGAGCAGAGTAAAGGGGCAGAATCCCCTCCCTTGCCCTGCTGCCCTGCTGACATCCTTAACTCGATCAAGGTGCCCAAAGCCCTGTTGAGCCTCACCTTGAATATCTCTAGGTATGGGGCCCAACTATCTTTCTGGGCAACCTGTTCCAGTGTTCCCCTACCCTCATGGTAAAGAACTTGATGGAAGTATACTGAGGTGAAATTTATGGCTCAGTTACTTTCTTCCAAATCTTAAATACTTGAGAAAACAAAAGAGAATTCCTTTTTTCTTTTTTTTTTTTTTTTTTTTTTTTTTTTGGGGGTGGGGGGGAGGGAAATATGCAAGTTTACTTTTGCAGTTTTTCTTTTCTTCCTTACATATAGTTCACATGTAAGCCATGAATTGCAACAATTCAAAAAGCCTTTTTTTTTTCCTGTTGTCAGGGTTTCTTCAGAGGTGCTCAACCCCCTCTGAACAAGGATGAGACTTCAAATCACATTCCTAACAAACACTTAGGAGATCAATTTTACATACTTCTTTTTTTTTTTTTTTTTTTTTTTTTTTTTCTGCCCTTCTGGCCAATTTTATTACTTACTTTCTCTGCAAGCATTCAAAATATCAATTTGTGANATGGAGGTCAATAAACTGTCTTTCTGGGGTATGCTACAGTCACTTACAGAAGTACTATATAATGAGAGAAGGATAGAAAGTCATAAAGAATGAATGCTTATAAAGTAACACATTTAGTCATTGTTAAATATGTCTCCTAGAGACTGGAGGACTTGTCTTTGACTCTTAACAACAGGAGATTTGTTTTCCTTGTGCAGACAGAAATAGCGCTATTGTTATAAATGAATGGCTGAGCCATGCTCTCAGCATGCAGTGCTGGAGTTTTTCACTCTAAGTTACACCCAAGAGCATCTCATGTTGGCTCTGCAGTTTTATTTATGGCCTGCCTGAATCCAGCCACTGGGAATTTGTAGTGCAAGCCTAGATCTGAAGTTGGTGTATATTGGACAGTACACATTGTCTTTCTTTTCCTTCCTCTCTCCTAAGTTAGAAGGAAAGGTAGGTAGAGGGGCAATCTGCTCAAAGCAAAATTTTTTTTCCCTCTTCTGTCTTTCTTACAAAATTTTGAAATGCAGAAATACTACCTCTAGAGAGCTGAATCTACTGAGGTAGCCAGCAAGGGATACTGGAAAGATTTAATCACTTCTGAAAGAAAGAACTTGGCCAGTTCCCTCATGTCACTGGTAATTGCAGGTACTCAACTCTTAGCTCTACAGTAGTCTACACAACAGTCTGCTTACTGAAACAATTTCTCAAATGTGTTACTACTATCTGTGCAGATAATCACTGAGAGATACATATGTTACTATCAAAATATTAGTATCTGAAGGGGGGAAATGATGAAAAAAAAAAGTGCATTGTCTGTTGGGAATTTGTTTTGGTCACTGACCAAATTGCTTACCAGTCTTTGTTTACTGAACAGAGTAAACACCCCTCTCTTCCCAAACCACAAACTTTCTAGACCTACAGCAAGGTGAGAAAAAAGCTAAATTGTTTCTGGAGTGGTACACTACCTCCTTTATTTTCCTCTCATACCCATGACCACACTGGTGTAAGGATGATAATGGCTTAGGCATAAAATCTAGCCCCATTTTTCCTGTGCAGAAGATGATTTGTGGCTGGCCAGCACTGTGCGGATGTATCATTGAGTCTGAATTAATGTGGAGGAAACAGGTGGTAAAAAAAGAAGGGTCTCTAGTGGCAACTACTGAGATGAGACTGAAGAAAATAAATGACTGGAGTAAAATCCCACTGCTGAGAGAATTAAACCATCTGCCAAATCTGGAAGCCAGGTCCTATAAAAGCTGTGGACAGCAGCTAACTTTGACCATTCGGGAAAGCCACTTCCAAGTCTGTCGGCTTCAATATTGGAGCTACGCTATTACAGGACCTTCTTTTCCTCGGAGTAGTGAACAGATGTTGACAGTTTGCTTCCCAAAGTCTGTTATTCAACCCTTTTATTACACAGAGGCATTTCCTGGCTTGCTGAATTTACAGCCAACCTGTCACCGCCTCCCTTTTAGCACCTTGGAGGGTCCCTGGGAGTCCTTAATTTCTCACCTGCTACTTGTGCTTCCCTTTGGGGTGAACACCTCTAAGTCTCCTTCCTTGTTTCTTTTTGTCCTCTTAATGATATTTTCTGTCTCTTTGTTGAGCCACATATGTCTGTATTGAGGCTCTTGTCTCCTTGTCTGCTGTTGTACATCTTGATTTTTAGCGCTTAAGGCCAATCCCATCTCACCAGTTGGTGCTAAGCTTTGCTTTGAAGGGAGGTGTGGCAACTCCCATTCTTTCTTTGTCTGATCTGTGGTGATAACTTCTCTTACTGTTTGATTCCTCCTAGTAGCTGCTGAAGTTTGGGGGAAATATACATAAATGGGTTGGTATAGCACCTATTTTTTCCTTACCCTCTTCTCAGAGCAGAAAGCAGATTTTCACCCAGATTGAATGAAGCAGTTTTTCTTTCCTAAGAAGAAGGGAAAAAAAGGTTAATTCCTCTCTCTTTGATTAGTCCCTGAAATAGCAGAAGTGTCTGATCTAAATTATTAAAGACTACCTAAAGCAGGAGTCCCAGGAATTCTCAGTCCAGTGATTCATAGTTTTGCAGGGAGCCCAGCTACGTAAAAGACACACTTTATCACTCTTGACAACACTTGTCAGAAGATCATATTCCTAAAATTTTCCATCTTCTCTAGTCTGTTGGCATAAAATATACATAATATGTTGGTACTGAAACTATAGATGACAGAATGGAGAATCTGTGCCTCCATGTAATCGAATAAACCATAGAAATCAGTTTTGACTTTCCTTCATATTACCTTAAGAATCCCAAAGTCTTGATTAATAAGGATGAATGTAACATTTAAGAGGAGTTTAATTAGACCCTCTGCCTTTATCCTGCATAACAATATTATGCCACATTATGATTTCAACCATGTCAGCACTCAGAATGAATGGCTGTGAACTGTGAAATTATAGGGCACATTTTTCATGTCACTGACTAAACAATATTGCAGATCTTCTTGAGAAATATAACAATAGGACATATCAGTCACAAGTTATGCTTTCATTGGAAGTCAGATCTTGACAATAACACACTTTGTCATTACTGTTCTCTTCTAGTTTCAGAAAAGGCTGGATTTTGCCTCTGGAAGAAGTAAAGAATATCTTGATTATAATAAGTTAGCTATCGGGTTTAAGGATGCTCTGTGAGAAGGCAAGTTGACAGGGCAGGGGTTGGGATGAATTTCAGTTAATATTTTAGAGGCTGAATTATTAAGTCCCACTCAGCCAAGTTAGCTCATGTGTGCACATTTGTATGTAGTTTCATCTTTCAGAGGTGCTTTGACAGAAATTCATTAGACTAAAAATATGTAAGGTTGTAACTTCAATGACCAGTTTTAGACGAGGGCAAAAGCTGCTAAACCAAACACCCAAAAAAAGGTTTTTGGGGAAGGCTGGTAGTGCTTCTAGGCCAGAGTCCTGTACACAAGTGGAACTATATAATTAAGTCATTCTGGGCCTTCTTGTGGAGTTCAGCATTTCTGTTTAAAGCAGGTGACACCAAAGCAGATGTTGTCTGGTATTCACATCCTGATCTGAACAGGGAAACTCTGTATCTCTGACACAGCTTTTTGCCCTCTCTGAAGATAAGAGGTGCTAATGCTTTGTTTCATTAATTTGCTGTCTCCAGAATAAGGACAGAATAACCATGGGCACACTGAGTTCAGTGGCAAAATTCCTTTCAGAGCAGAAGTTTTCTGAAATAGTGAGAACTGTTGAATGTTTACGACCACTGCTCCACTGCAAGACATCCCTGGTCTGTGCATTTCAAGTCACAAAGAGCCCTATCTTTTTCCAGACTCACAGACATTATTCTCAGAGTGGAATTTAAGTTCAGTGAAGAAATTGTCAGAAGGTTTAAGCACTCATTTTTACTAAATGGAGCTCTGCAATGTTACTGTAATAGGCAAAAAGTCTTATAGAGTTCAATTGGAATTTTTCTATTAACTTAGTAATAAGGATGCCAATTTCTGTAAAATAGTTTCTGAGTAAGAGTGAAATTATGCACTTTGTTAAGCAGCTGAAAGACTGCAGATTCATTTTTGGTTCAAATGTGAATTGCTAGGGACTGGCTTCTTCCTAATTTTATAACCATTACACTCTAGGTAAATATACCTACAGAGATATGCATGCTTGCTCTATGTATAGCTACATAATTATTATCCATGTGATCCCTTGGGGCAGCTCCAGTGGGTAGTACTTAGCATAGCATTGACTTGGAGATACTAACCCATCTCGCCCAGATTTCATTGAATAGTCCAAACCCTGAAGAACTTTTACACATTTACCTATTTTAATGGGCCTGTCAGAGTAATGTTTCTTCTCTTTCCCTTCAAATGAGAAATTTCCAATAGAATTTTACCTGCCTAAGGCCCAGCCTCTCCAGAGATTCAGCCCTGGGTCATTGGTAGTATTTTACACGTGAAAACTAAATGCAGCCACGGAGTTTATCTGATAGTGCTTCAGGGCTAAGCCAAGACATTTTTATCCTAGTAGGACACAAGGTTTGCAACTTCAAAATGGAGCACTTGAAATTTGCTTCTGGCCCTGGAAGCTTCTAAATTATCAACTAGTGTTTAAAACGCATTTTAGAAGAGCAAGAAAACAACAGTGTCTCAATTTTTTCTGTCTCCATGTCAATCATATTGTTAATCTGACTCACAGAAACTCTTACAGAGTTCAGGTTTTGCAGTCCAAGGTAAAAAAGAATAAAAAGTCCATGGTAGGTATAATCACTGCTTGACTCTATCCTGTTGAATGAGTCAAGTGAGTTTTTTTTCATTTCAGCTTCTGTCATTTCAGGAAAAACAAAACAAAACAAACCAACCAACCAAACAACAACAAAAAAACAAACCCAAAACCCAAAAAAACAAACAAAACCCCCCAAAAAAACCAAACAAAAAAACCCCCCAAAGTAGCTATTTTTAATTGTAAAGGTCTTGAGGCTTTCATAAAATTTTTTTCCCTATCAAATTGAAATATTAAAATTCATCCCACAGGGATGCTATGGACATGCATTGAAGGTGACTGGCAAAATATTTGGAGACCTAATGTTAAGAGGAAAGTGTGTGAGAATAACTCCTGAGCATCCAATGTAGAGTTTAATAGCATAGAGTAACCAAGACACAACAGTTAATAAGAAATTTGGGAGAGGAGTAAATAGCTTCAGTTTACAGAGCACTATATATTGAGTGCACTGAATTTGATAGATTTCAAGTAGAAAATACAACTGTATCTAACCAATTAGTAGAAGACTATTGGAAAAGTATTTACTGCATTGGTATCACCCTGCAGTCAGTCCAGTACTCGCCAGTACAGCAAATTAAGGTTAAACAAGTAAATGCAATTCTCCCTTTTCCTGTCTTTTTGGTACTTAATCCCATAACTGTACTAGCGGGAGGTGTCCCTGTCTATGACAGGGGGTTGGAACTAGATGATCCTTGAAGTCCCTTCCAACCTTACTATTCTATGATTCTATAACATGTAATGAAAGGTCTTTTTATGTCTCAAATTAATACTTATGAGGAGATTTTTACTCAGAGTTCTTCACATATTCCATCACTGGCCAGCAGATTTCTTCCATGGCACACATTTGTCATGTTGCTTAATGTACACCTGAAAGGGGCCTGTTTATTATGATGATGAATGTGAAGTTAAAATCGTGCTGTAAGGAGTAAATTTGTTGTAGGTAGTATATCAGAGTGAACATTCAGATGCACACAGGTTACTTACCCTAACAAAAAAGGTCCTTTCAACCCCCATATTAATATAATATTACTGAGAAAAATTTTCAGCATAAACTAACCCTTTAGCAAAGAGAGGATAATTTTCCCTGTAAAGAATACCCTTGAATTTTCTGTTTCTTTCATAGGGCATATATTATATGTCAAAATGCTTATAGAAGGGTCATTTCCTCAATCCTGTTCTACCTTCTGACATCCTTTTCAGAATCTCTAGCAGAATTTAATTTCTCTTAGTATTCTCTGTTAATATTTACAGATACAGGATCAAATTTGTTTTGCAGTAACATCAGTTAGAGAAGGGATGCTGCAGTGTTTTTGTTCAGCAAGTGAAAAGTAGTTAATTTTTCTAACATCCCTTGAAAGCAGAGGCAGAAAGGGGCTTGAGGGAACTCAGCACAGCAACCTGTAGCAAGTGTAACAACCTAGAACTGGTGACATTGTAAGTAAACCAACAAAGACATGGCAGTAAACAAGCTGGAAAAGTGCTAAGGGTCAGGCAGGTGAGAGGGAAGTCCATGAGTTTTAAAGTGCATTTGAACAGCTTGAATGCCTGAGAATCTGATTCAGAAAGATTAGAAAAGGTAAACCACCCTTTGCTTTTCATTTGTCATGGTCATTAAAGGTAGTGAGTTAGGCAAACAAAAGAAACTGGCCTAAAATAGAGGAAAAAGTGTGACGTGATACCACACGTTGCTCCAACATTTAGGACAGGAAGCAGCTGCATGTTTTTCATCTAGTTCAGTGTACTCAGTCAAATAAACCTCAGATAGGAGATTGCCTGATATTACAAAAGAATAAAAGAGAATTAATTAAGTTTCTCCTGTAAGAACTGAAAGCATGAAATGCGTGGTGTATTCAAAACCAGCTGGGGGGGGAAAATAACAAAAGTAACCCCACAACAAAACAACAAAAAAAAAACACCCAACCAAACCAAAAACTTAATTTGTGTTATTATTATCCTGGAATAAATGTACCTTTTCCTTCATTTTTTCAGACTGGATAGCAGGGTGAATTTTTCTTCAATATTACTTACTCACATTATACTCACACACTACATTGAATTTCTCATCTACCCTTTCCTCCTTTGCTTTTGAATCCTACAAGGTTGAAAAGTATTTTTACGTGGTAGGTATTAATTCCTCTGGGCTCCATAACTATACAAAAGAACCAAAAGGGTCTATTTTCCTAGTCTGAATGCAGTTATTTTTAAACAAAGCTAAACTAAAGAACTGAAAGGAAAAACATCTTAATTGCTGTGATAACAATACCAAAGTGGCATATTTTATGGAATTAGTTGAGTTCTATTTCTATGGAAACAAAGTTATTAATTTGTTGGCTTTTCACTGATGTATAGCACGCTATGAGAATTTCCAGTTCATCTGGATAAAGTCAGGCCATTAATCAAACATTAGACAGCCTTGCTGTATTTTTCACATAGTCATTAAGAGGAAATTAACATTATCATGGTCATATATTGTAATATGCAACTGAAAACAATATCTGATTCTGAGCAATGGTAAGAATTCATTGTTTTTGCTAGGACCTCAATTTAGCATGAGTTTTTACAGAAGTGTCTATGATTTTCGAAAAGTAATGTCTGCACAAAGGCATTCACCCATCTGTGTCAGTAGCGCTCTTTGGGCAAATCTGTTTCACAGTCTCACAGTATCACCAGGGTTGGAAGAGACCTCAAAGATCACCAAGTCCAACCCATCACCACAGACCTCGAGACCAGACCATGGCACCAAGTGCCATGTCCAAACCTGCCTTGAACACCTCCAGGGATGGTGACTCCACCACCTCCCTGGGCAGCCCATTCCAGCAGCCAATGACTCTCTCAGTCAAGAACTTTCTCCTCACCTCCACCCTAAACTTCCCCTGGCACAGCTTGAGACTGTGTCCTCTTGTTCTGGTGCTGGTTGCCTGAGAGAAGAAAGCAACCTCCTCCTGGCTACAACCACCCTTCAGGTAGTTGTAGACAGCAAGAAGGTCTCCCCTGAGCCTCCTCTTCTCCAGGCTAAACAATCCCAGCTCCCTCAGCCTCTCTCCATAGGGTTGTGCTCGAGGCCTCTCCCCAGCCTCGTTGCCCTTCTCTGGACACATTCAAGCACCTCAATGTCCTTCTTAAATTGAGGGACCCAGAACTGGACACAGGACTCAAGGTGTGACCTAAGCAGTGCAGAGTACAGGGGGAGAATGACCTCCCTGCTCCTGCTGGCCACACTATTCCTGATGCAGGCCAGGATGCCATTGGCCTTCTTGGCCACCTGGGCACACTGCTGGCTCATGTTCAGGCGGGTGTCAATCAGCACCCCCAGATCCCTTTCTGTTTGGCTGTTCTCCAGCCACTCCCACCCCAACCTGTAGCTCTGCATGGGGTTGTTGTGGCCAAAGTGCAGCACCTGGCACTGGGGTGTGTTGAATGCCATATTTGCATGTTTTTCTGTGCTCATAAAATATTTTTTTCACCAAGAAACATTAGGAATTTAGAGGACATACAGGAAAATGTGGGCTACTAAAATGCAAAACAAAACAAAACAAAACCCTCACTCTCTCCTTTAAAAAGTCACATCATTATTTCCTGCTCTTCCACTGACCTTTAAATTTCAGCCTTCACAAGAGATGCTTAGTAGATTAGATAAAGAACAAAGAATTAACCAACTCACCAACTGGCACCCAACTGTGACCAAAATCATTCTGATCATTCTGAGTCTGTTTCATTGTAAAATATTTCGACTGGGTTTATAGTTCCACATATCTCCACCTGAGAGGCAGCATTTAGGAAGTCCACATGAACAGCTTGAGAAACTTTCATTTTCCATCTCTTCCTCCCAGTGTCATGTACCATCAGAAAAGTGAATTTCCAGGACACTGCTACTGTTTCTGTCAAGCTCCCTGGTTCAGGGATCTGGTGGTGGGTAGGGGTATCTTGTTGGTTTAAAGCTGGCATCAATGTCATGCTGGGTAGAAGAGATGGGTTAGTGAAACCATCCAGCCTTGCTGATAAAGCTCTACCCACAAGCACCCATTCCAGAGGTACACAAACACCAAGGAAATGGGAAATGTATCACTTGTATACCCAGGTCTGTGTAATGAGACAGGGCTGGTGGGAGCCTGCTAGCTGAGTGATGGCAGGAGGGGCTGAGAGGTGATGCTGCCAACTGCTGTGAGTGTGCACAGCTCTCCCTGCTCAACAAATCCTTTCTAAGAGATGTCAGTTCTTAATTCAGTTGTTATTGTGAAGTGGTAATGGGAAATATACTTCTGGGGATCAGCTCCACATTCAGCACAGATCACAAATAATGGCTCAGTGCTCTAACAAGAGAAGAAAACAAGATCCAAGCCAGGGTTTTTGCTTGGATTGGGTTCAGCTTAACTCCCAGGTTCAGTGTTTTCCTTTAACTTTCATGAAGTCTGGATTCCAACATGGATCTCTGCCACTCAGGATTGTGTCTGTCAAATAAAGGAAAACATACTCTTATAGGATTAGCAACCAATGTCTCACCAAATTAAGTTTGTGGAGAAAGAACCCTACATCAGCTGTGTATTTTACACTACCACACATACATGAAATTTAAAGTGAGCTGGGGGGACAGTGTTGTGATGGGGAAAGCAGGAGTGAGTGGGAATGGGTCTGTTTTTCCTGCCAAGCCCCTAACTGCAACCTGCCAAGAAATCAGAGGGTTTTGTAAGTCAGCAGAACATTATTGCTCTCCTATTATCCCCTGTGTTACGGCACTCACCTTAGAAATAGCTGAATCTTACAAATATGTCCTGTGCAAGATCAGCCAACTCAGGAATGCCCCAGCTCTGTCAGCACAGGAAACTGGTTCGATTGCTTTTCTGGCAGTATCAGCTCCTCCACAGATTTTCTTTCTAAATTGCTACTTATTGCACAGTCAATTTATTGTGTGTTAAATTTTGTCCTTATGCTGCTCCCTTTTTTCTTTGTCTTTTGTTGCTAAGCTAAGAAAATGGCAGTGAGATATTTATGCTGGGTCATCACACTAATCATACTTCTATGGAAATTTTTTGGCTGAAATACCTGACACAGCCAGAGGAGCCCTGATGCATTTATTTTCCCAAAGAAAAGTCTCATGGAATTAGTACAAAGTCTCAAGTAACTTTGTCTGATATATTTGGCCTTTATAATGACATTTTTGTTTCACAGGGTTACTTATGAATAAGAAAATTGCCACATAACCAATGTGATATCTTTTCTGAGTCACTGGGTCTGTCCTTTATTGTAATCACTGTTATTCATAACTAATGCTTCACATCCCTTTTAAAAAGATTCTTTCCCACTTTGTTCATGACAGAGACTCTTCCTCTTGCTCTTCAGTACTTGATACCTCTGTCTTTTTTGGTTTGGCTTGACAGACTGAGTAGGTATTTCCTTCATGGCATCTCTTTTACAGCTTTTAACTGATGTTGTCAGGTGATTTCGAAGTCGAGCTTTGTGAGTCTGGAATTTATTTTCTTTAAAAAGCCTACTTTGTTGATTTTTTTTCCCCCTTTTGTGGCCATGGTTCTTCTTTCTGTGGTAAAATATTTCACTGAGATACCAAGTTTTCAGTATCTGTCTGTTCAGAAATGTTTACAGTCTCTTTCAACTATAACAACTCAGAATATTCCTTTATTTGGAATTGCACTGTTTTGGCCAATATATGCTTCCTGGCTTCTGTTGCAGTTCATCTACCTCACTTGGCCACACCTTTCCCTAGTAAAAGTTGCAGTCTTTAAAAAAAAGAAAACCACTGACAAAAGCATCATTTTCACCTTGAAGATCATAAATTAATCTTCTGATGGAAGTAGTTTTTCTCTTTCTCTTTCAAATTCCAGTGCAGGTTTCCCACATAAATCAAGAAGCATTTTAATTTTAATTCAAATTAAATTCATAGTTTCAGCAGTCTTAGCATTTTCTCCAGCACTGAAGAGGTAAAAATTATTACATGTGGTAAGGGATAAGATAGAGGAAAGTCATGCTGTTAATAACTCTGAACACCTTGGAGATAGGCAGAAGATGTAGTCCCAGGGATCCCACACATGTTCAGGTTTAGACATTCTTCTTTCCATTTCTGTCATTTCACTTCCCAAAGAACATCTGTAATTAATGGGAAAAGTTGTGCATGTCTAGTATCAAAGGAAGTCTTTCTACTAAACCTGTGAGAACCAATTTATAAAATACCCCACTGGTATTTCTTCCTCATCTGGCAAAGGGGGGAAAAGCCTGTGGTAGTTCTAGACTTCATTTTAAAATATTTTCAGAGTGACAAAGAATCATAGAATGGTAGGGTTGGAGGGGACCTCAAGGATCATCTAGTTCCAAGCCCCTGCCATAGGCAGGGACACCTCCCACTAGTACAGCTCACTCAAGGCCTCATCCAACCTGACCTTGAACACCTCCAGGGAGGGAGCAGCCACAACCTCCCTGGCCAACCTGTGCCAGTGCCTCACCACCCTCACTGGAAAGAACTTCCTCCTGACATCCAGTCTAAATCTCCCTTCTGTCAGTTTAAACCCATTGCTCCTTGTCCTGTCATTGCAAGACCTTGTCAATAGTCCCTCCCCAGCCTTCCTGTAGGCTCCCTTCAGATACTGGAAGGCTACTATCAGGTCCCCTCAAAACCTTCTCTTCTCCAGGCTGCAGAGCCCCAACTCTCTCAGCCTGTGCTCACAGGAGAGCTTCTGCAGCCCTCTGAGCATCTTTGTGGCCCTCCTCTGGACCCACTCCAATGGTTCCATGTCCTTCCTGTGTTGGGGGTTCCAGAACTGCACACAGTACTCCAGGTGGGGTCTGACAAGAGCAGAGTAAAGGGGCAGAATCCCCTCCCTTGCCCTTCTGCCACATTTCTCTTGATGCAGCCCAGCACTCGGTTGGCTGATTCCCCATCTCTGGGATAGCCTGATCCCAATGTCCTTTAGATTTATATTGAATGTAGTTCTTTGGAAGGTTTTGGTGAGAGAAAAGCAAGAAAAGAGGCAAGAGAGTGTGAAAGGAGATGATGAAGTAGTACACAGGGGATGGCTGCTGCACTCACAGCTGCTTTGGAAAGCATCTGTATTGTGAGGGCCTTAGATTGGCACAGGACAGAAACTGTGCTAAAATGATTATTCAGCATATTCACCAATTTGTTACACTTTCCTTTTAAAAATTAATTTGAAGAAATATTAATTCCCTTCCTTATGAGATGAGTCCCCAAGTTAATAGATGTTAATAGAGGCCAGGACTGGATCTTGTGAATGTGTTTGTATTGCTCATGCTCAGGTTGCAAACCTGCACTGGAGCCAAGCCTCACAGCTCCCCTGCTCTGCTTTTTTTTGGGAGTTCTTCCAAGCAAGGGTGTTTTCTTTCTGATTTTAGTATTAGCCAGGGAACAACTGAGATTTTATGGCAGCTGGCAGAAGTAATCCCTTGCTGGGACCAGCCAGTTCCTGGCAGTAGGATCCGCAGTCCAAGGGGAGTTGTATTGATCCGGATAGACTAATGCTTCACAGTAGTGAGCCACTTCTCACCTCTTTTCTGCCCATCCCTTAGAAAAAAATAACTTCCACTGAGTCTGTAGAAATGTGCTATTTCATGGCTTTGTTCAATAGTGACATTTTAGCAGTGAATCTGCTGGGCTTTTATTAAAAAATTCCTATTTTTTTGAGAGCTATCGGGACCCCTGCTTGAAAGAGAAAGCAGCAAAATGGATTTGCAGCGGGAGAAGCTGCTTTTGCTGGAAGCACAGTTGCAAAGAACTGGCATGTACAGAAACTTGATAGAGTTTTACTGCCAGAACCTTCTCTAGGTGGTCTATAAAAGAACCTCCAGCTCATCTCAGTCTGATTAGCTTTTGAGGCACAATTGCTACGGTGAACAAACTTTTACTGATTTGCATGTGTCGACAATTATTCTACCAGTAACAACCTGATTATACTTGTGTGTTAGTCCCAGATACGGTGTATTATTCCCTAGCTTTAGGAATAATTCAGACAGTTATAGCCTCTGGGTTCATTTAACCATAGGCCTAATCACTTCTGATTAAAAAATACATAAATGAGTTTGTGGATGGTTTTTTGTTACACCTCAGCTTCTAGGATTTTCTTTGCCCCAAAGGAAAAGAAAATGAAAATTAGAACTCGGTGCAGAGAAAAGTTTGAAAGACTGTAAAATATTAACAGAAAATATTTTCCTTTCCATAATTCTTTATTTAACAGCCTCATTAGTATCATTTTGGTCTTTTCATTTGATTAATTGCTGTAGGTTTTGGGTTGGTTTTGTTGTTTTCTTATTCTAGTTGCCATGACTTTCCTGTTACTTTCTATTTACCATGGATATTTACTCCTATTTTTGTCCATGCAAACAAGTAATTAATCAACCAACCAACCATCTTCTCATCTGATATTTTTTAGTGGTGGGAGACTAGAAACAGAAGTTCATTCAAATTTTCATTATGTTTTGATCATATCTTTGTAGATAGACAATTGTCATGAAAGTCAAACTCCTAAATCACTCACACAAGAAGCAGAATAAGGCTGAAATGCTGGATCTTTTTGATCAGGCAATGGGGTGCATAATGTTAGAATTGGCTTTCAGATGTAAACAGAAACAAGTACTGCCTGTAAGGTGGCTGCAGCCCTGCAAACTGTTTCCTCAGGACACAGGAATCACTTCCACTGATAAAATCTGCAGCATTAGAGCCTCAGTTTGAGAAATGCTTGGTCACTAATATCTGAGCAAAGGAGCTTAGTGCCTTAGAACAGCATCAACGTTTGGTTTTTGTATCATCCACTCTAATTTGTGCTGTGCTCCTTCCGATTCAGTGAGTAGCCAGGGATAACGTTGGATATGTATTGATTGGTTGTTAGCATTAAGAATGAATGCCTGAAGCTCTCTCCTTTGACCTTTTCTGTGACATCCCAGGCACTCCAATTTGCCTGCATTGGCAAGGCTTCATTTTTACTTGAATGAGACAAAGCAAACTTCTGTGAGAGGTATACTGCTTAATAATCTCTGCTGGGTCTGCACTTGACTGAGGCAAACCAAGAGAAAACTCCACAAATAGAGATATTGCAGCCTATAATCTCCTCCCACCCATATGAAAAAAAAAAAATTTATCTTACAACTCAGCCAACTGCAAAAAAAAGATTGAAGTAAGCTTTTTCTTCTCCTTGTTTATTTTGTTATTTTAATCCAAATAATTCCTGACAAAATGTGTTGCCTGTAGAAAATACATTTTCCGGGGAGGAGGATTTAATTTTTATTATTTCCAGATTTTAGTGGGGTTTTTTTGGTTTGTTTTTGTTTTGGTTTTTTTTTTTTTTAATTCTAATTTTAAATTGTAAGTTTATTTTTCTAAAGTGGAAATGGAATGTTACAGTGTCATGGAATATTGGTATAGACCAAGTGGCATCTGGAGCTTCCATTTTATTATCTTTTTTTTACTTTTTGNTTAAAAAAAACCAAAACCAAACACCTTTAATAGCTGAAGTATTTCTAAAGAATTTTGATTACACTTTCAGCAGATTTTCCTGGGGCTTACTGAGAGAGATATTAGTGGAAAGGCTATAACAGAGACAAGTTGTCCTCCAAAGCAGTGGGCAGACTTCTTTTCCCATAAATGTCTACATGTTGTTCATAAACTGAAAGGGTGACTGAAAAAAGAAGGCTCAAAGAGAATCTCATTGTGCAGAATATGAAGCATTTTAGTGAAAATTGCCAAGCTGCTTTAGTCATAGTGCCCTGGATTTGCTGGGTCAGAATCCCAGGGCAGCCACAGGTGGTTAGCAATTTAGAGTCATCCAGGGCAGCTGACCTGAGTTAGCTACAGGTGTGTATCCCAGACCATGAGCATCATAGGTCGAATGAAAGGGGAAGGCTACTGGGAATAGACTTCCTGCTTTGGTTGCTCCTGACCTAGACCCTCTTCCATCTCCTGAGGACTGTTTTCCTGGGGTTTTGTGACCATTATACAGCTGTGAGTATCATTTTGCATATTTTATGGGGATTTTTGCTATTATTTTGGCTATTTCATAAAACCTGTTTTCATTTCAACACATGGGTCTCCTCTCCTTTTTCTGCTGGAGAGGTCTCACCAGGTGATAGAGCAACTGCTGTAGGTTAGCCCCACACCCCACCTGGAGTCCTGTGTGCAGTTCTGGAGCCCTCAGCACAGGAAAGACATGGAACAGTTGGAGCGGGTCCAGAGGAGGCCACAAAGATGTTCAGAGGGCTGCAGCAGCTCTGCTGTGAGGACAGGCTACAAGAGTTGGGGCTCTGCAGCCTGGAGAAGAGAAGGCTTCCAGGAGACCTTAGAGTAGCCTTCCAGTATCTGAAGGGGGCCTACAGGAAGGCTGGGGAGGGACTATTGACAAGGTCTGCAATGACAGGACAAGGGGCAATGGGTTTAACATGGCAGAGGGGAGATTTAGACTGGATGTTAGGAGGAAGTTCTTTCCAGTGAGAGTGGTGAGACACTGGCACAGGTTGCCCAGGGAGGTTGTGGCTGCTCCCTCCCTGCAGGTGTTCAAGACCAGGTTGGGTGAGGCCTTGAGTGAGCTGTAGTAGTGGGAGGTGTCCCTGGGTATGGCAGGGGCTTGGAACTAGATGATCTTTGAGCTCCCTTCCAACCTTACCATTCTATGGTTCTATGGGCTGAAAGCAGACAGGTGTAGTCAGTCCTGGTGTACCACAGCACCCCAACTGTGTTTCTCTGCACATTTAGATGAGGTTTTCTGGAGACTGAATCAGTGGAAAACTGATACTAACAACACAGGTTTGACCAAAACATTAATGTGTATGAACTATAAAACCTTAAAAAGCAACATATACCAATCTTTTTCAGCACCACTGACTTTAGCAGTGTATATATCCTGCTCACTGTGCACCCTAACAGATATTCATGCACCTGGGAGAGGGTTATTACATTATTTCATGCACCAGATTGCCATTGAAGCCAGAGAAGTCTGATGCCTATTCAGATAGAGTTAGAATCAAGTGTTTGCATGCTTGTGTTTGTTGACTAACTCTAGAAACTGGAGAGACACTTCAGGATCACTGGGGGAGAAACTGCTGCAGGAGTTACTACACAGATTGTCATGCCTGAACTGCAGAGCTAAGCTACGCACTAGCGCGTAGCTAATGAATTCACCCTGGAATATGTCCAGTTTATCAAAGAGAAACATGAATTTTCAGTGACCAGAACTGCACAGAGTGGCTTGTGGCAGAACAGCGATGGGGATTTTAATTTATTTTTAAAATTGTACTCTGAGTTGACATTTCCAGCCTGTGAAAACACAGAGTCTGGAAGCCCATAAATATGTTCCATGAAGCTGAAAAATGGCTGTTGCATAAATCCTCTCTCTTCAGTAAATTTAAAAATGCAGCTCGCCTAAAACCTTCTCCAGTGATATCACCAGAAAATGTGATTTATTTCAGGGTTCAGATTTTGTTAATGATATGTTTATTTTGGTTAACAAGAGCATGTTTCAGTTAAATTTACTTTGTGTTTTGGTTTGGTTGTTTTCTTTCCATTATTGTTTCAAATAAACTGGCCAAAGTAATTTGTGCGTGTCCAGATGTCTGCAGGAGGGCACTGCAGGAGTTATTTTGCAGCCTACCACACGTTTAGCTTATAGCTACAGTTTTAGCAAGAGCATTTCAATGCAAGTTCAAACCATGCATTTTGTGTGATTGTGTAGTTAATGGGAGATGTTGCTTAACTACGCCCAGTTTGCCAGCTGTGGTGTGTGAGTCAAATGTGGGAGTGGGAAGTACAAAGAAGTGACAGCTTAGTTTGCTTTTCCTTTCTGACTTTTGAATGGCTCCTTTGGAAGATTTGTTGGGGGCTTCTTAACTCAGCGTTAAGAGACACACAAGAGACAAGTGCAAGTCAAAGTTTTGGCTGAGGACTGTCATATTTAAGATTCAAACCAGGTCTTTTAAACTGCTGGCGAGCATTTTGTGGAATCACAAAGTTAGGCAAACAGTTTCTGAAGCTGTACTCTGAAGTCAGTACTCCATGTGTACATTTCTACAAGTGCCTGGAAAAGATCTGGAAAAGCTCTTTAATTAATAAGCAGTACTATTGCCCATATAATTTCTCTTATAAACTCTAGCTTTTGTGATGAATAAATGCTTACATTTTGGCTTAGTAACATTCTGTTTTCCCTGTAAAATGAAATCCTCTGATTGCTTTTTAGTCCCTGGAATGGAAACGGTTTTTGAGTTTTTGGTTGTTTGTTATTGTGGGGTTTTTCTGGTTGTTGTGGGGTTTTGTTGGTGTGTTTGTGTTTAGTTTGATTTGGTTTGGGATTTTTTGTGACCACAACACAAGGGATGGATATATGAGCTAGCTTTAAGTGAGCTGACACTAATCACAGGCTGTTATTGACAGCACTGAGCTTAATGAAGAACTTTTTTCCCTGTTGATTCATATTACAGGAATGAAAGGAAAAAAGCTACAACTAATGATCTTGTTCAACTGGTTGACTTGGGAGAGTTACATGGGTTGTTGTATCTTATGAATGTCCTAAACACTGGATGACACTATTCATCAGAGATCTTCATTAGCTCTGTTATGTGTATTAATGTTCCCCATTCCCCCAGACTACCTAAGTGTTATTCAGGATCTTCAAATGTCACATGTGTGCCTGAATTGCCTAGTAACCAAGTGTCCTATGTGCAGGCCAGGACATTGAGCAGACAATGTGTCTATAAATAGAGTGAAACTGTCTGGTGCATTCCCTAGGGAAGCATGAGCCCCACAGGCTGAGGCACAGTATCCTGTGTAGAAGGCAGTGTGGAAAGGGCTAGGGCAGAGCTGCCTATCTGCTTGCCAGCAGCCATGTCACTTGTCTATATATGAAATCCAGTACTAAGCAGTTTTTGCCCCTCCCCTAGCACACAACCATTACTCTGCTCTCCTCAGACCCCACCTGGAGTCCTGTGTACAGTTCTGGTCCCCCCAGCACAGGAAGGACATGGAACTGTTGGAGCGGGTCCAGAGGAGGGCCACAAAGATGATCAGAGGGCTGCAGCAGCTCTGCTATGAGGACAGGCTACAAGAGTTGGGGCTCTGCAGGCTGGAGAAAAGAAGGCTTTGAGGAGACCCTAGAGTAGCCTTACAGTATCTGAAGGGGACCTACAGGAAGGCTGGGGAGGGACTATTGACAAGGTCTTGTAATGACAGGACAAGGAGCAATGGGTTTAAACTGGCAGAGGGGAGATTGAGCCTGGATGTTAGGAGGAAGTTCTTTTTGGTGAGGGTGGTGAGACACTGGCACAGGTTGCCCAGGGAGGTTGTGGCTGCTCCCTCCCTGCAGATGTTCAAAGCCAGGTTGGATGAGGCCTTGAGTGAGCTGTGCTAGCAGGAGGTGTCCCTGCCTATGGCAGGGGATTGGTACTAGATGATCCTTGAGGTCCTTTCCAACCTTACCATTCTGTGATCCTATGATTCTATGATTTACCTGTTGCCACTCTGTTGTTATTTCAGGCAGTTATTTGAATTGCTAACAAATTATGGGAAAAAGTCTTAGCTTTGAATTATTACTTGGTTGTGCCTGCATAACAGAACAGGCTAAGCAACAGCAGAGTTCTCCTAAAATTGTCATGATCTTATGCGCCTAGTAGCAATTTTATAGCTCTGTCAGCACTGCCACACTACCTGCATGCACTCAACCAAAAGGAGCTGCAAAAGAAAGCACAAAGCTCAGAGCAGACTAAAACCAATGGCAGTGGAGAGGAGTGGTTGCCACTGGCATTTAGCTGGACTACAGACCATCACTAACTGCTGAAAGATGTGAAACGGCACCATGCTCACATGTAGGCTCAGATCCTGGCATTTCCAAATCCAACATCCAGCTCCCAGCTTCTGAGTTTGCCTCATGCAGAAGGATGGGGAAAAATCCTATCACAGAAATTGTAGAGCTCCTCAAGGGTCCTAAAGAAAGAAAATTGTATTTGGGTATCCAAACTGGGAAGCAAATGAGCTGTGAAGAACTCTTTAGATTTTCCATATAGCTGCATACTGATAGTATGCCTCAAGCTGATGTGATAAGGTAAATATGAGTCTTAGTGGCAGTGTTTCATTGCCAGAATTTTTGTCTAATATGGTGAATTCCATTATCTTTAATAACACATAATCCCTTTTAGATGTCAGGACATGCTTTGTCATACCAAACACAAGGACTGCTGATCATGTTACTGACCTGTACAACACAGTGTTTAGGGGCTGCAACAGAAGATTTTGGGTATTAAATGGGAAGCAAACTGTATATTCACCTGCACTTTCAGATTAATCCATTTTACTCATCAACATTCAGAAAGAAGTGAAAACCCACAAGTGCTCCAAAGATATTCTTCCAGTGCCTTTACTGACACATATAAATAAATAAATAAATTTTTAAAAAAGAATTGTAGAATCATAGCATGGAAAGGTTGGAAGGGAACTCAAGGATCATCTAGTTCCAACCCCCTGCCATAGGCAGGGACACCTCCCACTAGTACAGCTCACTTAAGGCCTCCTCCAACCTGGCCTTCAACATCTCCAGGGAGGGACCAGCCACAATCTCCCTGGGCAACTTGTGCCAGTGCCTCACCACCCTCACTGCAAAGAATTTCCTCCTAACATCCAGTCTAAATCTCCCCTCTGCCAGTTCAAACCCATTGCCCCTTGTCCTGTCACTGCAATACCTTGTCAATAATCCCTCCCCAGCTTTCCTGTAGGCCCCCTTCAGATACTGGAAAGCTACATTAGTGAAGCCTATAAGTTACATAAAAATATCTTTCCAAAATCAAATGTTAATGTAGTTTGAGAATGTTAGATGTAATATATGTTAGAGAATTGCTGTTACTGTTTTCATCCAGCATGGATTAGCAATTAGACCCCCTGCTGTGAAAGGCTTTCAATATACATATATGAAACATGAGTTGCTCTCCCAAAACTTACATCTTAAATGAGTATAGGATCAGCAATACCTTTGTTTTCATGGAGTCATAGAGCAGAAAAATTGCACTGTGTCATCATTAATGAGTCTGGAGTAGATCTCAGATGGAGAATTGCTGTGTGACAGTGAGGTTTCCTTCCTGCTCTTTCTGGTGCCATATGCTGCCATAATTAGTGCAGGGAAAAGGTAATGACAGCAGAGTGGAAAGATGGAGCATGAGGGAAACAGGCTGATGTCCCAAGCTCTGTGTTATGTTAGCCATACATAAAGCATACCAAGCACAATGCAGTTTTAATACAGACTTTTAATGTTCCGCTTATTTTGGGAGGTGGCTTTGTCTTTCTCAGAACCACCACTGATTACGTGGGCATGTATATTTATGCTCTAATTGCTTCATAGCTTTCCCAGACACTAGTGACTGATTTTGCAGAAGTGGTGGCTCTTGATTTTTCAGATGGACTTGATGTAATGAGATGAAATTTGTATTGGCTTGATTTAAGGTTTACATAATGTCTGTATTTAGAGGCTTCTCACACTAAGGCATGCTCATGCTGAGCTCCTAAGCACAAACAATACAGAGTAACCTTCCCCACTGTTCATTTTATTTGAATAGTTCATTAAGAACTTAGAAATATTTGGAGTACTGCTGTTGCATAGTAAAGTCTCAGAAGGAGGAAGACAGATATGGTAACTTCAATATGTTTCCTAATTGTAGTGAACTGGTATGGATTCAGAAATGTGGCTAATGTTAATGTGTTTCATTCAAAATACAAATATTTCTGAGGTAAAATATTTGGCTCATTCAACTGATACTTGTTTTCATTTAAGTCAGTGGGACCAGGATCTCTAAAAGCAGCAAACATGGTGTGGAGATCAAATGTATGATTAAGTTTTCGTAGAATGGTAAGGTTGGAAGGGACCTCAAGGATCATCTAGTTCTAGCCCCCTGCCATAGGCAGGGACACCTCCCACTAGTACAGCTCACTCAAGGCCTCTTCCAACCTGGCCTTGAACACCTCCAGGGAGGAAGCAGCCACAACCTCCCTGGGCAACCTGTGCCAGTGCCTCACCACCCTCACCGGAAAGAACTTCCTCCTAACATCCAGTCTGATACTCACATCAATCAGACCGAAAAAGTATGAAAATTGTTACTATCTGTATTCTGCCACTTGCAGTCTCACCCAAGACCAGTAAATATACACACACCTACATGTATGTATGACCTAGAATATGGATTTTGACTCGAGTTTAGCATAGTTTAAAAAGCATTAATGAAGTGAGCAGCTGTACAACTTGAAAATGCCAGTAACTGTCTTCCTGCATCTTTAGAAAGCTACTTATTCTTTTCTGTTCTATGTATCTTGGTACTTTAATGTCTCTTATTGCTATATTTTCTTAGGGCTTTTGCACATTCTATCCTTTTAATAGCTTTTCAAGGTGGAAATAAGTCCTCACCATTTTAAAACAGAGTTGGGGGGCATAGCATGAATTAAAAGACTTCCCTAATTCTGTTGGGATAGAGCCAGGACTCAAGGTCCAGTTCTGCAAGTACCCATTCGACCAGAATAGCCTTGTTCTTCAGTCCACCACAGCATCAACTTACTCCCTAAAATCTCTTGTTGCACACTCCTATAGCAAAGCCAAACTGCAGAATCAGACGGAACAGAAAAAGTGCTGCAGTGGCACTGTCCCCATGAAATATCTTTCTGGTTGTACAGCATCTGTACAACATGACTTGAGCAGTCTCCAGATGCACAGGGATGAAAACCACCACCCCGACAAGCCTACTTAAACCACTCACCTTAACTCCTGTCAAACACTGCACATCAAAGTGGCACAGATGTGTCATTCACCACAGGGCTAGCACCGCTTCCTTTTGCCTGCCTTTTCTTTCTGTTAAAGCATAAGAGCCAGGACCCATTGGCTCCACATGGGAAATGTCTGGCAACTACCAACCTTAGAAGATCCTTGCCAAGAGCACTGTCTGACTCTGTGCCTAGATGCCTGGCTGCTCTCCTGTGACACTCTGGGCTATTGCACTGTTGACTGTGATTTTTTTTCTGTGCCTACTGCAAGATTGTGCCTCCGATTAGATTTCTATCTCACCACTCTTCTGTCTGAGAGTGTTCTGTGAGGCATTGAGCAACCTGTTCTAGAGGGAGGTGACCCTGCCTATGGCAGGGGCTTGAAACTAGGTGATCTTTGAGGTCACTTCCAACCTAAACCATTCTATGATTCTAATGATCTTCTGTGCTAATCAAGCTGTCAACCACTAGCACCATACATGTTTGCTGAAAATCCCTGGAGGTGTCCTCTGAGCTATTTTTCTGTGTTACAAGAGGATGACAGTTATACATTTTAAATAATTTCTGTATATTTGGAATTGGCTGGATGGTGGCACACAGAGTGGTGATCAAGGGCACAAAGTCCGCCTGGAGACCAGTGCCAAGTGGTGTCCCTCAGGGGTCAGTGCTGGGACCAGTGCTGTTTAACATCTTTGTCAGTGACATGGGCAGGGGAATCAGTGCACCCTCAGCAAGTTTGCAGATGA
>VWZE01008229.1:271080-281439 GCA_013396675.1 Eubucco bourcierii
GTTCTGGAGCCCTCAGCACAGGAAGGACATGGAAGTGTTGGAGTGGGTCCAGAAGAGGGCCACGAGGATGATCAGAGGGCTGGAACAGCTCTGCTATGAGGACAGACTGAGAGAGTTGGAGCTCTATAGCCTGGAGAAGGCTTCCAGGAGACCTTAGAGGAGCCTTACAGTATCTAAGGGGGCCTACAGGAAGGCTGGGGAGGGATTATATACAAGGTATCACAATGAACAGAACAAAGGGCAGCGGGTTTATAACTGACAGAGGGGAGATTTAGACTGGATGTTAGGAGGAAGTTCTTTCCAGTGAAGGTGGTGAGGCACTGGCACAGGTTGCCCAGGGAGGTTGTGGCTGCTCCCTCCCTGGAGGTGTTCAAGGCCAGATTGGAGGAGGCCTTGAGTGAGCTGTACTAATGGGAGGTGTCCCTGCCTATGGCAGGGGCTTGGAACTAGATGATACTTGAGGTCCCTTCCAACTTTACTGTTCTATGATTCTATGATTTACTACTTTATTTTTTGCACCAAATAGGGTGAGTGCATATTTTGGTTTATATTCTCTTGTTCTGCAGTTATAGTCTCTCTGCATCTGTTTGCAGACCTCAGTTTAAAATGCGTGTTTCAACTTTGCAGCAGACACTTTCAGTCCAAGAGAATGGTTTTCTCTGTTTCCTTTGAAATACCTGGGGTATTGATAGTGCAAGGACATGAACACCAGCTAGTGCAAGGAGTTCATGAGCAAAATAGGTTAGACCAACTTGCCCATGGCCCGTTGTCATATAGAATCATAGAATGGTAAGGTTGGAAGGGACCTTAAGGATCATCTAGTTCCAACCCCCTGCCATAGGCAGGGACACCTCCCACTAGTACAGCTCACTCAAGGCCTCCTCCAACCTGGCCTTGAACATCTGCAGGGAGGGAGCAGCCACAACCTCCCTGGCCAACCTGTTCCAGTGCCTCACCACCCTCACTGCAAAGAACTTCCTCCTAACATCCAGTCTAAATCTCCCCTCTGCCAGTTCAAACCCATTGCCCCTTGTCCTATCATTGCAAGACCTTGTCAATAGTCCCTCCCCAGCCTTCCTGTAGGCCCCCTTCAGATACTGGAAGGCTACTCTAGGGTCTCCTTGAAGACTTCTTTTCTCCAGGCTGAAGAACTCCAACTCTCTTAATCTGTCCTCCTAGCAGAGCTGCTGCAACTCTCTGATCATCTTTGTGGCCTCCTCTGGACCCGCTCCAACAGTTCCATGTCCTTCCTGTGCTGGGGGCTCCAGAACTGCACACAGTAAACCTTTGAAAACTGTAAGCTATTATAATGGTTTAAAATCTTTAAAAAAAACAGTGAAACAAACTCCAGAAAGCAGTACTACATTTCAGTACCTCCATGTAAAGTAAATCTAAAATAAGCAGTATCTGGCACAACAGAGAACACAGCTCTGTATCTATCCATACAAGCGTGTCCACCTACTTATGATTCTCAAAACCAGGTTGGTACATGCAGGGAGAGAATTTCATACTGAACCACCTGAAAAAAAAGCTCTGTTTTTGAAACTGCTGTGCAATCAGCAGATCCCTCTAAAGTCAAAAGTAGAGAGTGAAACTTTGTATTTTATATTTCTACTTTTTTATAGTACTTTGCTTAATGAGTCTATTCTAAAGCATTTGCTAGCAGAGCCCTCAAAAAAATACGAACAATCATTGTAACTGTACTACAATATACTCTTACAATAAGTAAAAGATGTGGTGGGGAAAACAAAGCACTACTCTTACGATATCCTCTGCCAAATCACAGGTTATACAATTCCCTTTTTTTTTTTTTTTTTTTTTTTTTTTTTTTATTTGCACAGCCAACAGTGCTTTGTGGAGCAATCAGGGAAGATAATACAATCTATTTTAAATTCTCATTACTTTAGAAGTGTTGAATCTTCTTAAATTGTTTCAGGGTTAATTGAGAATTTGCAGTTTTACAATAGCCTGGGAATTGTTTAGGCTGCCCTCGTTTCATATTTTCGTGCGTACCTTTGTTGCAAAGTTATAAAAACAACAATAAAAACTGAAACAAAGAAGTGAAATGAAATAATGATCTGCATTGTTACTATTCTAGTAA
Organism: Eubucco bourcierii; assembly: GCA_013396675.1. Lineage (NCBI taxonomy): Eukaryota > Metazoa > Chordata > Aves > Piciformes > Ramphastidae > Eubucco > Eubucco bourcierii. The sequence goes on from VWZE01008229.1 coordinate 273,182, forward strand.
CTCATTTTTATGGGTGATAAAGCTAAGGTATTGATTAATGTTTAAATGGTTATTAAATGGAAGGAGATGCTGAGTTGATGGAATATCTCACTATGCACTAGCATTTGCCTTTGATTCTTTTCCACATACTCCCCAAGGGATAATTTCTGATCCTGGAGAAGCCAGTGCTGAAACTGAGTGACTTTTGCAGGACTATGAGTAAGACAAATCTTTACAACACTTGTCTCTCTCACAAATTCCAAAAGGTTCTAGTTCCAAGCTGACCCTTTAAATTATTTTAACATAATAATAGCTCATAAAAATGAGGTGGTTTTTTGTGGCTGTATATATTGAAGTTTTGATTCCAAAACTGACTGCCTGAACAGCAGCATGTTCTGAGGTTCCACGGAAAACTCAGACTGGTTCAGCAGCCCTGAGGAGGTTGTGTTTCTCAAGTCTGAAGCATCCTCTTGGTAAATAAGAAGTGTCATGAGGACAGTGTTGTCTGTTGGCACCTCTGAAACCAGCCATGCTCTTCTTCTGCAGGATAATAGCACTTCCCTTCCAGTTACGCCAAAGAAACTTTGAGGCACCTGATGATTTATTTGGTGAGAGGTATTTCTCTGATGAATTAAGGGAACACTCTTCTCTAAAAACAATTTTGCTTTTCATAGACAAAACTTAGTATTTTTCCTTTGGACTATCATTCTTTTAAAATACAAGCACTCTGGATCTCTGAAGAGCAATGCCAATCTATACAATAGTTTCTTTAAACGGACCTGTGGGCCACATGGTAAATTCAAAGAGTTTCTGGAGCTTTGTGTTTTCTAAGGCATAAATTCAAGTCTTGCTCTGCCTCCAGCAAATCCAGTTATAACAGATATCTGATCTGGGAAAAAGATGTCTGTTTCTTACCTATACTCCTCCATCCTGAGTCCTTGTGTGTGAACTGCCTCACTTATGTATAAGGAAACCAGTCAGCCCAGAATGTTTCACTTTTTAACAATTAACTTTTCTTCCTGCTGAATGGGGTGGTGTCTGGCTAAAATTTGTTATTCAAAGGCTGTTATAAGTCAAATCCATTCTAATCTTTTCTAACTTACATGAGACAAAACCAAAGTCTTTGGTTAACGACACCTTCTCATGTCATTATTCCAAAAGCTGGAGGGGAAGTTCCAGCAATGAGGGACAGAAGAGATCCATTCTTCAGTTCGTTGGACAGTGTTTCACAGTGCCATCTGATAACAGAATCTGAGCTTGGGCCATTGTGATGGTTTGGGAGTTCCCCGCCCACCCACACTTTGTAGAATCACCCTATACTAGAACTCAGCCAGCTGGAAATTAAGGACTGAAGCTCTATTTACAGTTTAGCACCATGTACAAGCAGAGATATACACAACAGACAGGAATATTTACAGAAATATACAAGTTAAAGGTAATACAGAAACACAACTCCTCTCCCAGAAATCAGAGACCCCAGGAGGGGCTCCCAACCACCCTTCCACCTTCTCCCCACCCCTCTACCTTACCCCAGGGTTTGGCTTATGCACAAGATGAGTTTGGAGGATCGACCAGGGGCATTGGAAGGAAAGTGATTAGTTAGATTAGCAGAGAGGCCAAGACCAAAACTCAGGACTAGAGAGAGAGAGTGTCTGTGTGTTATCTATGTTTTGTGTTCTTGTCTTATACATCTCAGCAAGCCTATGAGTGAAGTAGACATCACCATTGTTTTCCTTTCACAGCCAATAATATAATTTTCTCCATTAAAATACTCCAATTAGCCTCAAACCAGCACAACCATGCACTAAATCTTTTGGTTTATGTTCATTCGGTGATCAGACTTACTGCTCAAACACATCTCCAACCTCTGACATCTTGGAGCTGAGGCCCTGCCTAGCTTTTCTGAGATCCCAGCAGAAGTCCAAAGTTCTCAAAATCTGCCTTGTCAAAATAACTAGAGAGTGGAAAAGCACAAGTTATATGGGACTGAGAGGTCTGAAAGGAGGACGGGGGCTCAGAGGCAGCTGGAGAGGACAGCTGCCTGTTGTCCCCTCACTCCTAGCAACAGTAATGGACAACTCTTAACAGTCTGCTAGAAGGATCTAGCAACTAATCACAACTTCTTTTTCTGCTTTCCAGAGGGCACAAGAGACCAAAGCAAGCCTCCAAAATAAGCATTCAATGAGACTGTTTCTTTCTTTGCTGAGCTGCAATTTACTCTTTCCTCTTCTAGCAGCTGCCATTTGATTTCATTTTACTCACTTTTCAACCCCTCTAATAACCTGTTATTTTGGATTATTCCCTCAGGAAATAGTTGCACTGATAAACTATTGTTGGCAGTGTTATCATATAGGACACCTTTCAGGTGAATGCCACTGTGAGACATTGACTAGTCATTAAACAACAATGGGTTTCACATTAATTACTCACAATTTAAAATGTCTATAGAAGATTGTATGGCTGTTTATGACCTATAACAATTAACGACTACAGGTTATTATACTAAGTATTGATTATGCAATTCGAGTTTTGGTTTAAAGTATCAACACATTTCACTGGAGAGGGAATTGGTGCCAGTAAATTCAGCTCTGTGTTGGTATATTGCTTAATATATTTAACTGAGTATAGAATTAGACACTAGTTCATCAACATGCTTATTTGTATTGCTTCAGCCAAACAGAGAAGTGCTTAGTGCATAAACTCCACAACCTCTCTAAATATCTCCAGTATCAGGGTCTAAATATTTGTGCCAATTAATGCAAAGAAAGCACAACAGTGAGTCTGGTATTGACAGACAGCACTTTAAATCCCGATTTTAGACAACATGTATGAGCTTGAGTTGTTCCAAGATGCTGAGCATCCGTTTGAAATCATCAGAAGCAGGAAACTAAAGATCGCAGACTGCAGAACAAATGTGCGCACACCAGGTCTGCACATAATTAGCTCCCGTTAGACCTAATGAATCCATAGCTAACTCCTGTTGCTATCGAGCCCTGCAATTTATTATGTTTCCCAAAATAGCTAATTGTAAGGAAAAAGATTTAAAACCCTCAGAAATAAATTTAAAAAATAAAACTCGCAGGCTGGCTTGAATTTTGAGTCTGGAAAAGGGAGGGCTGTGTGTGATGGTTCAGGAGTTCCCTGCCCCCCACACACTTTGTAAATGACCCAGACTAGAACTCTGCCAGCTGGAAGTTAAGGACTGAAGCTCTATTTACAGCTCAGCACAATGTACAAGCAGAGATATACACTATAGACAGGAATGGTTACAGAAATAGACAAGTTAAAGGGAATACAGAAACACAACTCCCCTCCCAGAAATCAGAGACCCCAGGAGGGGCTCCCAACCACCCTTCCACCTTCTCCCCACCCCTATACCTTACCCCAAGATTTGCCTTATGTGCAAGGTAAATTAGGAGGATCGGCCAGGGAGGTTAGAAGAAAAGTGTTTAGTGAAAATTAATCGGCAGAGTCGGCAGAGCCAGAAGCTGCTAGATCCAGCAAGAGTCAGACAGAGACTGACTTATCTAATGTTTCGGTTATTGCTCCCAAACAATTTTTTAGCAAGCCTGTGAGTGAAGTAGACATCATGATGTTTTCCTTTCACAACCTATAGTGTAATTTTCTCTATTAAAATATTCCAATTAGCCTCAAACCAGCACACTGTGGGAGGATTCCAGGTCTGTAAACAGCAGTGTTGATGCAGAGGCCCGCTTAAAGCATTTGGGGACGCAGAGGCCCGCTTAAATTGTTTGTCTGTGTGACACAGCAGGAGGAAACATGCTACATAACCTTTCAAATACAGCTTTTTGTACTAAACTTTGGGACATACGTATCAAAAGAAATGGACTCAGACCTCTCTGCATCTCAGATAATCCAAGCAATAGTGAACTGTCTCAAAGGGAAGGCACAAGATTTGAACTCTTGGGATGGGGTTCTTAAGTATTAAGAGATCCATTCCCTGAAAGCCAGTGGGAGCAAAGATTTTTTTTTCTTTTGTACTAATGAATTAGTTTATGTCTAGATATATGATTTGTTAACCACTTATGTTATTTTTGTTCAGGTATTCAGTTTACAAGGATCCAGCAAGTTGGCTAGAAATTAACCCTACCAATGGTACCATTAGCACCACTGCAATCCTGGATCGGGAATCCCTTCACGTTCAGAATAACGTCTACACTGCTCTTTTCTTGGCAATAGACAGTGGTGAGTAACAATTGTGGATCACGTTCATTAAAGTGTATGATTATTTCCTCCTGGATTTTTCTTGTTCAGAGAGGTGAACATGTAAAGTGGAGCATATGTTTCAGTGCTTTGCTAGAGACCACTGTGGCAAAAGAAAAACAGAGGAATTTATATAAAACTTCAGACGTGCAAAAGTCTTGATTTAAGATTGTCTCATACATTTATTGCTACTCCAAGATCTTAATGCTAGATGTGAATAATCTATGCAGTGGAAAGTAATAAATCATCTTTATCAGTGTTAATTTCTTTATAATATTTGAGCAGTTAGCAAGCCTAAGGCACCCAAATACCAATATCAACTCACCCCAGCATGCTGAATTCTATTCTAGTCAATACAATGACAGTGGCAATAAAAACATAAAGGAAAAACTCTCATTAAAATGCAATCTTTTTTACATATTGTGTGGATTAAAGTTCCTTCTATCAAATTTAATCATGATTAAACTACCTAGTGAAAATTCAGTGAGTGACTTTGGAGGAGAAAAAGAGAAAATCCTGAACATTCCAAATCTCCACAGCTAAAAGCACAAAATAAATGAAAGATTTGTCTGTAACGTAACAGCTAATAAGCTAAAGCTTTTTTACAGCTGCAGCTGGTTTAGCCTCGGTGATTAATATTAAAATGTTCTTTTTAAGAGAGTAATTGTACATTTTTGTAACCACATGACTCAGGGAATATTTGCAGGGCATGACAGGAAAAATAAAATATTGCTGTAAGCATAAAAAAAAGTAATCTGCTGAGATGCTGATTTACTCATATCTTCACAGACATACTTTTCCTAGGAAATTTCCATGTGAAAACGTAGCACTAACTTATTTCTGTCTTTTACTTGATACTGGAGTTTTTAAATCCATCTTAAAATTTAGTACACTGGGAAATTTCATCTCACAATGAAAAGCAAAAATTCAGGGCAATATTATTGTGAGATTATCAAAAGGACAAAGTCGGATGTGTTTTAAAGGTGGAGTCAAATATCCTCAAAGAGAATAGATGAATATTTCTAGCTGTAGAAACCAGTCTGGATGAAGGTGGATTTTTGGATAGGCTTTCAAGTCAAGCCTAGGGCAGTGACACACATAGCTTGTTTATTCTAGCTGAGAACTTCACTGCTAGGCGACTCCTCCTAGCTGCCAAAACTTCTTCTCTCCTGGAAAAATGACAGAAGGGAAAGGTGTCTGTTCACTGGACAGCAGAGGCAAAGATAATAATGTGGGCTGGAAAAGGAATCCTGTTTGGTTTGAGGTATTGAATCAGCATCTGATTCAAGCGGCTGTTAGAGTGCTTATTTGTAATTCTGCAGCAGTGTTAACTCAGGAGCTCATCTGCTGCACCATTATTGACTGCTTTGAATGAAGTCATTAGAAACCACGTGTGTGCATTTAGTACTGTCATGTCAAGGTGTTAACAATGAACATTTAGGAGTATTGTACTACTTCACTTTACACAGCCATATGTGGAAGAGGCAATAAATAGCAGAACTTACTTGCTGATACTAACCTCATGGTCTGTATTGCTGCTGGATTAACTGCCAAACAGCTTTCAAAACACACTGGATGCTGGTTGGTAGCAGAAAATTTCCTGCTGGTCTGTACAAATATGGGAGAGTGGAATTTGTGGGAGCTAAGAGGAGTAGGAACTTCTTTGAAGCCCATTAGAATCACAGAATTGTTTCAACTGGAAAAGATCATTAAGGCCAACCATCCACCCAACACCCCTACGGCCATTAAGCCATGTCCCAGAATGCTATGTCTACATATTTTTTTTGAACCTCAACCAAGGACAGGTGCTTGCCTCTGGTCACACAGTGCTGGAGCCTGCTGGGGCTTTACTGTGGCAGGCCTGTGATAGTCAGACAATCTTCAACTCGCGTATGACCCACTTGCAGTGTGGCTGCTTCTGTTTGCAGAGGCAGCAACGCTGCCTGTATGCAGGTACTGCCAGGCTAGTCTCAGTCTAAACTCTGCAGCTTAGACAGCCAAGGAAGTTTAATAATTGATTTAGTGGATAAGTTTGAGGGTCTACCTTGTCTCCTGCATTGATGGTTTGGATCGACAGTATCCATGGAAGGTGTTACCCATCTTATTTCCAGGCCACTGATAATACCAATTGGCAAAGCTGTGAAACCTACTTCATTTTTCCAACCATCATAGCTAATGTCCATTTTGAAAGGGAATATTACAGAAGATGACAAACCAAATTGTCATAGAATAACATGAAATGAATGTAGAATTATTCCAGGACTTTAAAAGAAGGTTATGTTAAATTCAAAAGGAAAAAAAATCAGATTGAACAGAACTGTATATGCATTCTCTTTAAAACAGCATTGTCCACAAACTGTAAATCACTTTCTTCAGGTTAGTAAGTGTTGCCTATCTAATATTAGTGAATATGGGGTAGGATTTTATGTGAGAGGGCAGCCAAAGGCAGGATTAAGAATGGCCAGATGAGATAGGGTGGTAAATTGAAAATTCAAAAGCTTTTTCAATAGAGCAAGTCATTTGCTTGGGCTAACAGGCTTGGGGTGAAAAGGGAGGAGAGGAAAAAAAGCCAGACTTAATGAGAGAGACTTCTTTCAAATGCATTCAGCATAGGGTTTTAGTTCCTTCGGTTTATCACTTTATCTCTAAGTCACAGCTGAGATGTGTTGACACATGCACTGAGGCAGTCTGAGCTGCCATAGACTTTCCTTTTCTTAACTGGGGAATATAGAAGAGCTCAGGCACTGCCCACGGCCCAGAACAGCAGAGCAGGGAGGTCATTCTCCCCCTGTACTCTGCACTGGTTAGGCCACACCTTGAGTACTGTGTCCAGTTCTGCGCCCCTCAATTTAAGAAGGACATTGAGGTGCTTGAGCATGTCCAGAGAAGGGCAACAGCCCTATGGAGAGAGGCTAAGGTAGCTGGGATTGTTTAGCCTGGAGAAGAGGAGGCTCAAGGGAGACCTTCTTGCTGTCTACAACTACCTGAAGGGTGGTTGTAGCCAGGAGGAGGTTGCTTTCTCCTCTCAGGCAACCAGCACCAGAACAAGAGGACACAGTCTCAAGCTGTGCCAGGGGAAGTTTGGGCTGGAGGTGAGGAGAAAGTTCTTGACTGAGAGAGTCATTGGCTACTGGAATGGGCTGCCCAGAGAGGTGGTGGAGTCACCATCCCTGGAGGTGTTCAAGGCAGGTTTGGACGTGGCCCTTGGTGCCGTGGTCTGGTCTCGAGGTCTGTGGTGATGGGTTGGACTTGATGATCTTTGAGGTCTCTTCCAACCTTGGTGATACTGTGATTCTGTGATACTGTATTGGTACCCAACACAGCTCCAAGAACACAGAGAATCTCAGTCCAGGCCCAGTACCACACTGGTGCTTGTGAGGCTTCCTGGACAAGCCATCTCAGTCACAGACCTGCACATCTATGTGGTCACACCGACATCTAATCCATCTTACCCCAAATTCAGGTTCTGACAGTACTGGCAGGAGCTTCAGCAGCATTAGCATTGTTAATTGTCAGTATAAGAGATTGCATAGGTGAAGCTTACTGTGGTAGCATGTCTGAGAGCTGCATGCCAACTGTTAACAGTGTTTGTAATAAGGTGAGGTTCTAAAGTCACATAAAACCTTGGACCTTAGTTAGACCTTGTTACAAGACCTTAGATACACATTAAAGCAGTAAATAAAGAGTTTTATTTGCTATTAGCTTTCTTAGCATATAGAGTTAACAGAATTACAGAAAAGATGCTGCTGTCACATCTTATTCCATGAGCACTTTTTCAGAATGACCTTACATTCATGTGCTGTCCTTGGAAGAGTTGAGATAGCTGAAAACAAAACTCACAGTGAAACTTTTCTTGTGCCCTTTGACTGATACCAATAGCCAATCTTTCACTGGATTCAGCAGACAATGGCCTCTTGGTAGTATGATTCATTGTAGGCAATGAGAGCCAGGGTAGTATTGTGAAGTGCTGAGGATTTCTATAAAAGTAAAACCAGGAGCTTCATACTTCGTAGTTCTTTATATCAGTATCTCTCTATATATCTTTCTCTCTTTCT
>VWZE01008229.1:281563-332283 GCA_013396675.1 Eubucco bourcierii
AATAATCCTTCCCCAGCCTTCCTGTAGGCCCCCTTCAGATACTGGAAGGCTACTCTAAGGTCTCCTGGAAGCCTTCTCTTCTCCAGGCTGCAGAACCCCAACTCTCTCAGTCTGTCCTCACAGCAGAGCTGCTGCAGCCCTCTGATCATCCTTGTGGCCCTCCTCTGGACCCACTCCAACAGTTCCATGTCCTCCCAGTGATTTGGGCTCCATACAACTCTTCTTTACCATTAGGACAGTAACCACGAATGGACTACAGGAAACTGTGTCACTCCACTTCAGGAAATATTTTAGCTGTTGATGAGACTGTTTTTGAACTTTGTGCCATTATTTTACAGCAGTACCATTGCAGAGAAAGGTAATTCTTTCTGATCTAAACACTTCCTCTGCCTTCCCAAACGTAATTGAAGCAATGTGTAAGAACAAATGCAGTAGACACTATTAATTTTATAGATAAGAAACACTGACCTTTTATTGGGGGAAATTTCACTTTTAAACAGGACTTTCTAGAATGAATATTCTAATCTTCTCTGTACTTCTGACTTCAGTAAAGGTCATGGTAACATCTTTAGAATTTGAAAACTTTTTATTGAAGACTTATGTGGACATAGTCTGGTCTATTAAGGAAGAAATTAAACACTGGTAGGAAATATCATGAAGCGGAGTTAACATGCTAAAGTGTCATGAACTGTGTTTAATCTGAGAATGAGGTCTTAATGGGGCAAAATCAGGTTTAGGCAAACTTGGAAAAAGATCACTTCACAGAAGAGCCGATAATAGTGACCGTTTTATTTCTGAATTTAGTGTTCTAATCTCTAAAACCAATGCAGTATTACAAGCACACAGTGCTTTGCATATTTGGAGCATATCTGCAAAACACACATGTTAAATACAAACAAGAAACCATCTGAGTTTGAGAAATCTGCTTGGAACAGAGCTTTCAAATCTGCTGCATGACCAGTGTCTTCATCCAGATTCTGCTATACACTGGAGCATTTGGAATGACACTCATAAAGCAGAACACCTATGTGTGGTTCTCATAAGGTCAGTCAAGACAAAAACCCTTCAGGAGAGGTCTTTTCTCCTCTGTATTCAAAGAGTTTGAGTCACAATTTAGAAAGAGTAAGGAAGAAAGAAAAACATTAATATTGTGAAGGTGAAGTTAAAACTGTGTCTCAAAAATGTGTGAATGTCTGAAAGCTAAAAAAAACTAAAATGGGTTTCTCCCTTCCCATGAACAAAGAAGTTTATTCAGATTTACCTTAGTTATGAAATGATCACTCATGTCATTGTGGAAAGGCATGGTACCCTAGTTCATGTCCCCAGTATGGAACTTTTGATGACAAAAATTAGGTAGATTTCTTTGCTTGATACATAGAAAAATTATCTGTGCTGTTCAAGCATGTCAGCTACTGGTGACAAGTGAGTGAAATACTAACATCCAGTCTTGCTCATTTGGTTAAATGCAGTTATCAGCTTCCCTTTTCTTCTGCCACCCTGGTGGAAAACCACCCACAGCTAGCAATGTTCTTGCAGAGCACGTAAGCACATCTAGCATGAGTGTGCCACCTTCTTGCCCTGCTATTCTCAGCACCTGGAAACTACTGAGGCAGAGATTGGGAATACCAGTACTGCAATACCTTTACTGCACTGAAACAGAGGAGTGGCATCTCCTCCAGATGTTAAAGACACTCAGAGATGGAGTTAAGGTTCAACATTTTAACTGGCATAGCTTTAAATACACTAAATCACAGTAAGCGCTGTTTCTTACAGCAGTGTTGAATGAGCAAAACCAACTGCTCTCTTTCCTGAAAGGAATTTGCTTCCTACATGACATCACTATGCCCAGCATCTGACAATCTCAGCATTTTATAGCAGCTCTCTACAGTCAGAGGCAGGATGTCCACCAGGAACGGCAGGAAATGAGCTTCAGGAGCAGTGACCTCTGTTTAATGGAGTATGTGTATTTGAGCAAGGTAAAGGTTAAGAGTTATGGGGGACTATAAAAATGGGGATTGTAGATTGATGTGATTTAAGTGTTTGCTTTGAGCTACTGCCTTGGACAGCTTGAAAAAACAAAGGCGACCACCAAACTTGGATATTGCTTCTCTGCCTGGCCAATTGTGTGAGTCTAAATTAGTTAGGTGAGTGGCATTGTTTCCATTTTTCCATGGCACATGCAGAGCAAAATGAGGGAGGAGCCCAGTTTTCACTTTCTCCCTTGTTTCCAAGGACTGACTGAGCTACACCCAAGCAATTCTGAGTCTCATTTATTGCACAAGACTTGACACTCCCAATCATTAAAAAGCAAATTCATTGTTCTGTGCTAGCCTTAATGAATGGTAGTAAACATCTAGAAGAACTGGAGTAACGGAGATGTGTAACAGTTTGCAACTGGAACTCTTCCTTACATGTGTCTAACCTGTCTTCTTGCTTCATGATGTACATAATTAAATTACCACAGATTGATGCCACCTAAAACATGTTATTTTTGAAGAAATCAGGCAATTAGTTGCCATGACAACCCAATTAAGCCAGTTTTATACCCCTTATCTTAATTGCTGTATTAATTGAGGAGAGAAAATAAATTGGATACTCATCCTTTTCTTGCCATTTTAAATTTTGGTAAAATATGAATTGCACACAAAATATTGTTTTAATTTGTCATCACAGACTCATGATTAGAAAAAGAAATTAGAATGCTGAAAACAGTATTTAAGATGGATGGCATATGTCAGCAGCAATTTGATATGCTGAAAGAGCTGTGCTCTTTTGAAATGTAATTGCTTAAAAATAGGATCTGCATATATTATCTGAGTGAATGAATGAGGGATTGTAACTTTTAGAGTATTTATTTCATAAATTTTGAAAAATATCTGTATGCTGATACACACAGCTACTGCACGGCAAATTTCGACCCCTGGGAAATCTGGGGCCTCTTTTACACAAAATGTCAGCATCTGGCATTTGTGAGGCTGGATTTCAAATCTGTCTGATTCTGAGCAGCACACCCAGATCTTAGTATCTTCCCACTCTACTGGTTCTGCTTTGGTTGAACCACTAATAGACTTCAGTTTGAACACAACATGTAATGGCCTACGCCCACCTGAATGGACTTGTGCCTGCAGCCAGAGTACCTGCTGCCAAATCACCCAGTGTGCACACATTTTCTGACTGGAAAAACAGCATATGAAGGGGGAAAAAAACATGAGGGAGGAGACAGAAATGTGTGTCTGGATTTTCACAGCAGTATCATTAGAGAGCATGAAGCATTACTTCTCTCAGTCTGTTTTTGAACTCTAGTGACTTAAAGAGACAAAATGTTTCTTAGCCTAACCATGTACTGCACAGTCTGGCTGCATGGCTCACTCCAGAGGGTTTGGGAACTTCTACAATGCTTATCTATCTTTACTCGCCACTGTCTTTCTTGCTGTATCCTGCTTCAGGCACATACGGAACTGAAAATGGAGAAACTGGTGAAAAATCTATATCCAAGGAGAGATCCGAGGCTGTGATGGTTTGGGAGTTTCCTGCCCCCCCACACTTTGTAAAATGACCCAGACTAGAACTCAGCCAGCTGGAAGTTAAGGACTGAAGCTCTATTTACAGCTCAGCACAATGTACAAGCAGAGATATACACTATAGACAGGAATAGTTACAGAAATAGACAAGTTAAAGGGAATACAGAAACACAATCCCCCTCCCAGAAATCAGAGTCCCCAGGAGGGGCTCCCAACCACCCTTCCACCTTCTCCCCACCCCTATACCTTACCCCAGGATTTGCCTTACGAGCAAGTTGAGCTTGGAGGATCGGCCAGGGGGGGTTAGAAGAAAAGTAGTTAGTGAGATTAACCGGCAGAGAGAAGCCAGAAGCTAGACCACCCGAGATGCTGTGCCCCAGCGACTGACTGCCTTATCTATGTTTTCAGTTCTTTTCTTAAACATCTCAGCAAGCCTGTGAGTGAAGTAGACATCATGATGTTTTCCTTTCACAGCCTATAGTGTAATTGTCTCTATTAAAGTATTCCAATTAGCCTCAAACCAGCACATAGGCAGCTCTGCATTTCACCATTAGTTATGTGGGACTAAAATGAGGGAAATCCTGTAGGCACCATTGTGGTTCCTACCTGCCCCCTATAAAACTGTGATTCAAATGTAGTTTATGGATGTTTTGCAAGACAAGGCTTTATCCACGGTGGTTCAGAGGAAAGGTAACCTAGTCAGAAACTTGCAAATCTACATTCTCCAAGGCTTTTTCTCCTGCTCAAAACTGTTCTTACTCCAACTGGTCGCTCATTTTGTAGCAGTGTAACTTTGCTAGACAGATAAAATGTAGAAAAGGGGGTGAAAAAAGTTGGAATTGAGCTTTCTGGGTTACATAAGTGATAGTTCAAGTGGATTAAAAACTGCTGCTAAATGATAAAGTATAAATATTCTAGTAAGATGTAAAATAAATGAATTTCCATTCTGTCAGCTTGAGAGGAAATCTATATGGCAATGGATACCTTATTGCTTGCTCTCAGAATTAAATGGCCTTGTAATTTCTGCATCATGGCATAGATAATATGAATTCATTTGATGGTGCTGGGAGCTTAATTTAATAAGAAGAAATGAGTACAGAAGTCTTCTTACCATTGATATTGAGTGTATGGAAAGGGATGATCATGCTCTATTCTTCCTAAAATTACTCTGGCTTCCAGTAGTACTGTGGCTTAGAACTGTGTGACAGCTGGATCCTCTAGAATGCTTCATTTTTCTTTTCTGGGAATTTGATAACTACTGCCAGAATCCAAGGTCTCTCATGCTCTTTAAAAGAATCCAAAATGTATAACAGTTCACATTAAACTCCTTTTTGTCATGTTTGTTTCTAATTAGATTTTGTTATGTGGAGGCATTTGCATAAACACTCCTTCACTGTAATGACCAAGATACAAACCAATAGAGCTCTAAATAGGGAATATTTCCTCTGCTTGGCTTTTGATGCCATTAAGTGAACTTTCTAGATAGAAGTGAAAGCGTGCAGTCTTATTGTCCCCCAGCCTTAAATGCTCTTTGATTTGTGCTTGGCATTTTTCTTGTTAGTTGATTATTGATGTTTTGTTCCTGAACTGTGCCACTGAACAAATCCTATTCTTTACAAGTAAACTGACTTTCATCTGAGTTATTCAAAGCCCATTTTCACACAGCATATGGAAACCTACTTTTTTTTTTGCATTTGATAAGCCATTCTGCAAGTTGTTCCATTCCAGATCAAGTTTTGTGTCAAATTATGGGCGGGGAGGTGGGAATCAAACTATAAGGGAAAATATTTCTCAAGGATTTTCTTGTTGGTTTTCACAAATTAAATGGAATTTTATTTACCTGAAAAAATAGTTGTTATAGCAAACAAACAAAAATAATTAAAAAAACTCCAAACACCTCAGTTATTCCAAAGAGTGATTTAAAAATTTCATTACCCAGAAAACATGAGGTAGGATGGACATCGTTAGTTTAACTTTTCAATTTTTGGGCAGTGTATTGACCAAAGAAAGTGATTTTATGTTTTAAACAACAATGTTCCAGCATTTGCTTTACTCAGTTACGCTTTTGGTTTTGTTCTTTTTTTTTAAGAACCTTTTCACAACCTCAAAGAAAATGCATCTTCATTTTGAAGATCTAAATTTGCTGCAATCTTAAATGTCCAATTCTCCTAATTTTCTGACTTCTGAATATGTTTTCTGAACACCAGGAAAATGTAATCAGGGTCATTTGGACTAGACTTGAGATTTGCTGCAAATGGGAAAGTGAAAGCTGGAAGAAAAGGTTTTAATCTTCATTATTTCTCTCTGAGAGGCATTTAAACAACTCTTCCATCTTGAAAATGGTCTACCAGTTTAGAACTACGTTCCTGACTAGCTTCTCTAAGTATGCACTGGCAATTTAGAGTAGATGGATGGCACCTCTTAACAACCCTTATCCTCAGTGCTACTTCTAGAACAGATTAGAGTCTCTAAACATAACCATTGTGAGTCAAATGATGAAGCACCTAAATTGTTTCTCCCACTGTTGCTGTTGTTGATGGAGCTCAGTTAGCTAAGAAAAATGCTATTGAATGTGAAAATATCAGGCTGATGTGGCCCAGATACCAATGTAGGCAGTATTGTGTTCCCCAAGGCTCCATTAGTGTTGAGAAAAATAGATGAACAAAATGCTCCATGCAAGTCACACTTGGAGTTAAAGCATATAAAACTAACTTCCATACTAGCAGCTCAAGGCTACCAGCATCTGATCGACTATCTTAAGCTTCTGTAGATATGCCTACACAAGTAAGGTGAGACACTAAGAGAAGACTGTAAGGACTGTAAACTCACTCATGCAATGTGGATACTTCTGTCTTTCATGATGCTAAGACAGGAAAACAAGGGAGAAGTGTAGGTGGGTTTGCATGGTGGAGAGAAAAAGGATACTGTGTAGGCAGTGCTCTGTCATATTAGGAGTTTTTCTTTGGATACCCCCAAAAATTAATCTTTCAGCTTTTGCTGACTTTTTAGGCATGTTAGGTTTCTTATTGTGTGAGACATCAAAAAATCTCACCTCCTGTATGACAATTCCTAACTCTGGTTTTACTGTTACTTCAAACAAAGGAATGCTGTTGGTATTTCAGTGTGGACCGTTAGCAATGTCTTCATGCAGTTTCACAGTAGTCCAGATAATGTCTTTAATTTCATGGAGCACAGCTCAACTCTATTAGAAATCTGTACACAACATCACTTTTCTGTAGGAAAAACTAGAAAGTGGAACATGAAATGGCTCTTCATGTCCACACAAATGTTATGCTTGGATTAAATGCATCATCAGCCATTCAACCATGTGATTGCTTGTTAGACATGCCATTTTATGTAAGTCTTGATACTTAAGAGAAAAGTCATCTTAGTCCATGGCCATCATTGTGCATAATTGGTATCTTTTGAGAAACTACCTACCTGCTTGGTAGTCTCCTTTGAGCAGTTAGATGTCTGACTGCCATCATTGCCTCTACAGGAACTTTTCTGACCAAAACTGAATGCCAGTTTTCAAACTGCTTGGCTGTCTGTTTCTACAAAGGGCTTATAGTTTAAGATTTTAATAATTCTAATATGATTCTGCGTAGCTTTTCATTAAGATTCAAATATACAGAAGTATACAACGTTTCTCTAATATTTCTTTGAAACTAGATTTTTAACTAAGGGAAGCAACATGGTCATTTATGCTGATAGCACTACAATCCAATTTAACACCTACATCTTCTGGTAATAGTCCCTTGCATTACAGATTCTAGTTCGCAGACAATAGACCCCATCATATTCCCTGGCACTCCCTAACTCATAAAAAGGTAACTGCTTTTGTTACTCTGCTTTTCACCTGTTGCATCTTACAACAGCAGTAGCTGTAGCCTAACTGAAGGCTGCCATTAGAAGCTTTCTATGCAGCCTAATGCCAGGATACAAAGCCATTACCAGTCTTGATGCCATTCAGATAAGTCTGCAGTACCTTTCCAATTGCAGTAAGTTCTAAGATGAATCTGTACTTTTTTAGTGTTGCTGATCAAAGATCCAGTCCCAGGGACATCAATGACTAACTTGATTAACTAACTTGATCAACAAATAACTTATTTGCATTTTTGGTCTTATTGAAGACTATTTCTAAAGGTGTTTAGTCTTATCCTAGATTATTAAACTCAGGATTCAGTGCCATCAAGCTTTGACCTTCTTTCAGTACGAAACCAACCATCCATCAGTCTGTTTTAGCAGCTTTCACACACGCAAGTCATGCTCTTTCATCCATGTGTTTGTCGTAGCATGTTCACAGCTGTGCCACTTGTGGGAGTCTTAGCAGGAATTTGAAATTAGCCATGCCCCAAATGTCTCTAAAGGCTTAAAGTGTTGAGCCCCAGGAGGAATGGTCAGTTCAGTTCAGTGACAAAAATGGGAGCGGAGCTCTTTTGAAAAGCTGTCCCAAGGGCTATTGGATATAGCCCTCTATGCCTTGGTTTGCACATTAATACTGCTTTCAGCGGCAAGGTTTTACAACACAAATGAAAAGAAGTCTTCCTTCAGAATTAAAATATGCTATAGAAATCACTAATTTCAAACCCAAAGCTGTCTGGAGATCATGGGAATTCTGAGTTATTTCAAGCATATAATGCTGTCAAATTTATGAAAGTCACACATTCTCAATGGACATGTTGTGACCATTTTTCCTTGGTTCATTTTTTTGTTGGTGTTTTTATGACATATGTTAACAAACTTCAGTTTATGACCTTGACATTTGCTTATTTTTCTTTTAGATATTTTCATAAATCACCAGAAGATTTTGTTCAAATCATTATAAGTAAGCCAACCAGAGAATAAGTCATTGAAACGGACAGAAGCAATGTCCTTTTTCTCTATAGGTGACTAACAGTTGTCTGGCCCATAAGCCATACAAAGAGCCAAGCAGTTGTGTGGCAGGGAAAATGCAGCCATATCTGTGTTTGACAAAATAACACCACATTCATAATGCTGTTGGCTTCTTAATTTCAAAAGGCAGATTTTAATATTACCGACTTCAGAGAAAGATAAGGGCAGTGCATAAGACATTATCAGTCCAGTGTGGAAATAATGCATTCAAAATTAAAGACAGCAGTTTAATTAAGTGCATGAAAGGCTGGCTTTTATGATCATATTTCAAATACTCAACTGTCTTTTCATCCATTCTGCAGTACGACTTTACTTAATAATATATCAAGAACAAAAAATGTATTGGAGTCTTTCTGCAAATTCAATTAGTCCAATAAAAAGTGGAAAATAACTTCTTTTTCATTAAAAAGACCTCAACCCTAGCCCTTCTGATGCCAAAGTGCAAGATGAGGAGAGGAGGAAAGCTAAAGAACTGTGAAAACTCTGCCTTTGTTATGCATTTATGTGCACATGAAACAGATGAAGTGTCATTTGTTATTGAAAGGACTAATTGCATTCTGCTGCAGTTAGTAGTTTATCAGATCCAGACCACAGGGTATTTACTTCTCCCTTAGGATGCACTCAGAGTGCAGCAATAATTCCATAGTTTATTGGGCTGCTATAGGCAGGGTAATTATGCTAAAATGTACCTCTTTCTGTGCTGAACTTAAAACTGCCATGACATGCTGCACTAGTGCTTTACAGGTTAAGTGCAACCTCTTGAATCCTTTCTAACTGGTTTATAGCTAAGGGATGTGCAGAGATTGTAGATCTTGTGTACTAAACCAGAAAAAAAAAAGTAACACAAGCAGCCCAGAATGCAGCATTTCAAATGGGAAGTGCCTAGGTCCAGTAAACAATGAGGTAATGTGCATTTAGAAAGCTTTGTGAGCAGTTAAATTAGGACAGCAAAGGGATCTGTGAGAAGATAGCAAGTGTTAGACTGAAAGCAGTGGGTTACTGGCTCAACGATGTCACACATCTGTAGTGACTGAAAGTTATTACCACTTGTCAGCTCCTCTCTGACCTCTGTGAAATGAGGTGCTGGTCTTGGTCTGGCTCCCCATGGGCAGACATCTCTGTTACAGACACTTCCAGTGCCATGGCTGATCTGTCAGTCACAGCCTTGGTAAGAAGGCTTGTAGCAGTACCATGGTGAGTAACCAACATTCTCACCTCTGAAACTGGTTCTTTGAGGTCGAGGCAGGTTGGAAAATAATCTGAGAAAGACTGAAACTTCACTGCTAACACAGGGGTGGCTCTGAGTAAATGAAAGATCTCATTTTCCAGAGTTACGTTTTGACAGATTTCACTTTTGCTGAGATAATGTGCTGGTTTAAGGCTAATTTGAATATTTTAATTAAAAAATATATTATAGGCTGTGAAAGGAAAACAATGGTGATGTCTGCTTCACTCATAGCCTTGCTGAGATGGAGAAGAATAGGAACACGAACATAGATAAGACAGTCTCTCAGTCTCTCTCTCTGGGGGCTAGTGGGTCCTCTCCTCTCTGCTGAATAACCTTACTAACCACTTCCCTTCTAACCCCCCTGACTGGTCCTCCAAACTCACCTGGAGCATAAGGCAAACCCTGGGGGTAAGGTATAGGGGTGGGGAGAAGGTGGAAGGGTGGTTGGGAGCCCCTCCTGGAGACTGATTTCTGGGAGGGGAGTTGTGTTTCTGTATTACCTTTAACTTCTATATTTCTGTAACTATTCCTGTCTATTGTGTATGTCTCTGCTTGTATATTGTACTAAGCAGTAAATAGAGCTTCAGTCCTCAACTTCCAACTGACTGAGTCTAGTCTGGGTGATTTTACAAAGTGTGGGTGGGCAGGGAACTCCCAAACCATCACAGACAACTAAATGTGGCCCTACAGGCTGGTCCTGTTCTGTTTATGGGCACCCACTTACGTAAATTGATTCTTCTCTGCTGTTGTTCTTCCTCTTACTTGTTCTTAGTTTTTTATTATTTTAATACCATGCTGTCAATCTGAGGGACATTTCCTGCTATGTTTCTCATAGTATGTGTTTACAAAGATTCTTTTCCAGATATCTGTTCATGTCCTAATCTCATTATAATGTCAAAATACTGCTCTCCCAGAGGTTTCCTTATAATAATTATCCATATTCTGTAGGGAATCAGCCTGCATTCTGAAAAATACAGTAACAAATTAACAATAGCAACTCATCAGCTTTTTCAAGTTATACTTTTCATATAATAACAGTAAGAACTATAAAAACAATTTCCCTTTGCCAGCACACAGATGCAAACCATATCAAGTGTTATGGAAGTATGATTTGATAAACATATGTTTGTGTTTTCATATAGGTAATCCTCCTGCCACGGGTACGGGAACTTTACACATCACCTTGGAGGATGTCAATGACAACGTCCCATCCCTTTATCCAACTCTGGCAAAAGTTTGTGACGACGCAAAAGATCTCAGGGTAGTGGTACTAGGAGCATCAGACAAAGACCTTCATCCCAACACAGACCCATTCAAATTTGAACTGAGTAAGCAATCTGGTCCAGAAAAACTGTGGAGAATCACCAAGCTTAACAGTAAGTCTACTTGGGTTTTCCTTAGGTGTTTAGTCCTTTTGTCTCTTGTAATGGAGGAGTAATTAATTGATGTGAGAGATGATTTTCAAAGATGAGTATTGTTTATCAATATTCAATATTCAGAACTCTCACCACTCCAACCACTAGTTTTAATCCTAATTGGTTCTTTGCATGGTCATGGGAACTTGATACAGATAATAACACAGGATCTAGCAATAACCAGTCATAATATGTAACATCAATTGAACTCAGTTGAACTGTTAGAGAAGGTTGCTGTGGTCAATCACAGTATCACAGTATCGCAAGGGTTGGAAGAGACCTCAGAGATCATCAAGTCCAACCCATCACCACAGCCCTCAAGACTAGACCATGGCACTAAGTGCCATGTCCAAACGTGCCTTGAACGCCTCCAGGGACGGTGACTCCACCACCTCCCTGGGCAGCCCATTCCAGTGACAAATTNAGGGAGTTCTGTTACTGTCTTGTCAGCTGCTGAGACTTTTGATTCTTCCCAGGTTTCAGGGTGCTGGGGAAAGGAGACAGCCAATCTCTGATCTGGTCGTGATCTCCTCTGGATGATCTGTGTATCTCCAGGACTCCTGTCTTGGTAGGAGACTTTCAGGTGCAGGCAGGATGTCATGTGCTACATTCAGTCAGCACGGTGTCACACTGGCTATGCAGGCTGGTCATGTGGAGGCATTTAGAGCCTGTTCCTGGTAAACTCAAGGCAGGCAGTTTCCAGGCAGTTCAGGATACAGTAGGGCTGTAGCAAGCAGCAAGCATGGATACAAGGGCAGAGCACATTGCATCACCTGCTCATCTCCTTTTATCAATGCAGCCCGAGACTAATGGGCCTTTGGACACAGAATGGCAGTTAGCCAAGCTTGACCATATTAGGTGAAGCCATAGGCTTGTTTTACCCTTTTTAGGACAGAACACAGCCTTGCACAAGGCAGGCACAAGCTGAACCTGTGTACCTTGTTTACCACAGGATGCAAAACAAGTCTGGGCAAGCCACAGTCCTTAGACTCAGTGGCTCCAGGTTCTTTATCCTCTTTCCTGCAGTTGCTTCTCCCCAAAACAGAAGGAGGGAGAGCAGAAAAACATATCTGGGCAAGCCAGGATGTGTATAAGCCTATTTTGGCCTGCTTAGGTCTACCACAACACCTTTGTATCCTAGTGTGCTCAGCCTGAGGCCACCAGCTGAGTGAATTCAAGAGTTGTGGTGCACAAAGTTCTTGTAACATGGCCCATTTCTGCTGCTAAAATTCTGCTGGTTTCACTCAGATCAGCTGCCTGGTGGGACTTACTAACAGTCTGGCTTTTCTCTGGAATCTCAACTTTTTTTCCTCTTCTCACTACGTTTTCCAAATATTTCTCCTTTAGCTTTGCACTAAAGAAGAGCTAACAATGACATTAAGATTTTGTAAGGATTGGTATATTTCACAGCTTGGAATTCGTTTGTGCGAGATGCACAAGGCTTTCTGTAGGCAATGTACTTGATAAACTTCCTGATTTTAAGTGTTTGAAGTCTCCACAAGTACCTAAATGCACTGGGACCATGCACTATTAGTAAGAGGATCAAAACACATGCTATGGAATTGCAGAAGACATAGCAAATCATGGGCACAAAGTTCTACATTTCTTTATAACGCAGATTATTTCTGTTTGTTTCCTGGCATGCATTACTTATCTCTGTGGCTATCAAATCTTTTAGCAGTTCACTTCATATTTGTCTTGGATAACGGCTAAAGATGGATGTGACATCTGTACTTGCCTGCAGGACAAAGTGAAGGAGTCATTTTCTTTGCTGTTCTCCAAACACCAAACCACCAGTCTGTTAACCCCTCTACAAGAGCCAGCACACTCACTGCAGTACCGACAGCAGTTGTGACCCACTCAAGTGGAACAGATCTGTGGATTTGAGGGGGTTTTACTTCCTTTCTCAGTTGTGGAAGCAGTTAAGCAGCTTGGCCTGTACTTCCTTGCAAGGGTTTTTTCCTTTGGCAAACAGATACATTCTTCCCTCGGGCATTGCTTGGGCAATGACATGTCTCAGCATTTTGTTAGTATGCTGGTTTCCACAGGAAAATTCTGCCAATAATTTGCAGACAAATTATTTTGCCTTTAAACAAGGGGGGCTCCTACAAATCTGTCTTTTGTGAGGTTTGCATTAAGTTTGCAAGGTTTGTAATAAGTTTGTGAGTAACTCTCAGCCCATGAAAGGATTTTTGTACTGCCTGTTCTTGCCTGTTCTTAATTCAATTCTTTAATCTTTTCCTTAGAGTGTTCTCATTTTCTTAATTTCCATGAGTAACTGTGGCATCTGACACTGTAAGCAGATTCCTCTTCCCTTCCAAGCAACCACTAATTGCCTAATTGTCACCTTATCTTTTGCAGATACACATGCCCAGGTCATCCTGCTTCAAAACCTGAAAAAAGCCAATTACAACATCCCCATCTCAGTGACAGATTCTGGAAAACCACCTCTGACTAACATCACAGAACTGAAATTACAAGTGTGTACCTGCAAGAAATCCAAAATGGACTGCAGTGCAAGTGATGCCCTTCATATCAGCATGACCCTCATCCTTCTTTCACTCTTCAGTTTATTTTGTAAGTCTTTTCCTGAGCTGTAAGTAATGAAGCATTATTTAGCTACTCATTTGTGCTCTGCACGAGAAAGCCTACAGAGGGAGAAGTTAAATTCATACATTGAAACCATACTGCTGTAAATTTGGTGCTTTATTCCCGAGGAAGTAGCTGTAAGAAAGAGGGAGGGGTTTCCATAGTCACAGGATCACAGGATGTCAGGGGTTGGAAGGGATCCAAAGAAATCATTGAGTCCAACTCCCCCTGTCAGAGCAGGACCATACAATCTAGCTCAGATCAGAGGAAGGCATTAAAAAATAGTCCAAAAATAGCAACAAATACCTGGTTGTCAAATTAAGACACGGAAGCAATAATTTAAAGAAGAATCAAAGAGAATTAGAGCTAGCATATGATAAACTAAGAAGTACCAGCTGTAGTAGCAGATTTGTGAGACGCTTTCTTTCATCTCCCTGCACTTGAATTCAATTCAGAAACAGAAACAGGAGATTAAAGGTGTTCTTGTAACAATAGCTGTTCTGGGTCACCATGAAAATGAGAACTGTCTGCTTCAATCTATTCCTCTGTATAAAGTGCGCAAGCAACTGGAACACGAGGAACTCATTCAAGATTCTGGGCTTAGAGCCACCCCAAATTGATAACCAAATTGCAAGTCTGAGTTGGAGGGCAGAGAGAGCTGATACATAAAGGAAGCTTGTGCTGCTTATGAGAAAGCTCTCTAAAAGAGACTTAGAAAATTCCTAATTTGAATTGCAAGGAGTGAAAAAACAAATCCCAGAATGACTGGAGAGAAGGACTTCAAAGGCATGAAATCCCAACAGCTAACCTACATGTGTCTCTGGCTTGTCCTGTGGCAGCTTCCACTAAGTTTTTTAAGACAGTATTATTTTGAGTTCCTTATCTCTTCAAACAGGAATAGCTGTATCCTATAGTTATAATATTAAATCTGCTATTAAATGCTTATTATCATTATCTTATGTTAGCAAAATACATTGTATGGTGAGCCATGGTGAAAGGCCTTATATTCTGGATGGGATAAAATCTACCATGAAGAAGAGAGAGAGGTCAAGGTAGAGATAGTTTATACATCTGAAGCTTGGTGTATGCTTGATTACACATCTTGTCAGGTTTTTTCTTATAGTATATCACTTTTATCCCAAGAGGTTAGCATGAAGGTTGTAGTGAGAAAATTAGAACTAGCTAATGTTTGTGATGCTCTTTGAAGATTAAAGGGACTATATAAATGCTAAGTGTGAATTCACATTCTTTGTTCCAATCATCGACATCTGAAGTACTTCCATTGGCTTTGGTTCAGTTATTCTGGGTTTAACCTGCTGGAACCAAGTGCAGACTTGAGCTGGTAGAAGTAATATGTTACAAATATTTGACAGGATGTGACACTATCACACCAGTGATATAAATATGCAGCACCGTTGGTTCAGCTGTACCCTTGCTACCACTTCATAAATGCTGCTGGTACTATACTAGACATGACTTTCACCACTGGAATTATTTCCTTATCTGACATACTTTGCACTTGAACTTTGTTTACTTTAGTGCATCTGCTCAAAGTACAGTGAGGTAGAGAAAACCTATTTTCCTTTTCAAATAATCATCTTGCCTTTTTCTAGCCCTAAAGAAGTCTGATCATTTTCCTTATATTGAATTATAAAAAGAAAGCAGCTCTAGGTATTGAAAAGCTCCTCCTGAGCTGGTCTTCTTGGCCATAGATCTTTTTCATCTCAATTGGGGGCAGAATATAGGCCCCTGATGCTCTGAATTACAGAGGGATTTCCTCTCCTACTGCAAAAGAATAAATAGGACTTGAATAGTCTTTAAACTGTGAGAAAATGCAGATGCGCCTGGAGCCTTTCTGCAGCCTTACCTTCCTTCAGAGTACTGTAAGAAGTATAGGGTTGTCACTTTAAACAAAGGGGAGTAAGATTACACACTTAATCTGCCAGCAATATGATGTTTGGCTCTGTTGTCTGAGCAATAAAACCAAAACAAAGAGGAAAAAGTGGGTGAATGGCAAAGAAGGGGAAGTAGAACTCTCCCCTTGGGCAGCAGTTGTTATATACACAGTCATGAACACTTGAATTCATAGAATCATAGAATCATAGAATGGTAAGGTTGGAAGGGACCTCAAGGATCATCTAGTTCCAACCCCCTGCCATAGGCAGGGACACCTCCCACTAGTACAGGTTACTCAAGGCCTCATCCAATCTGGCCTTGAACACATCCAGGGAGGGAGCAGCCACAACCTCCCTGGGCAACCTGTTCCAGTGCCTCACCACCCTTACTGTAAAGAACTTCCTCCTAACATCTAGTCTAAATCTCCCCTCTGCCAGTTTAAGCCCATTGCCCCTTGTCCTGTCATTGCAGGACCTTGTAAATAATCCTTCCCCAGCCTTCCTGTAGGCCCCCTTCAGATACTGGAAGGCTACTATCAGGTCCCCTCGAAGCCTTCTCTTCTCCAGGCTGAAGAGCCCCAACTCCCTCAGCCTGTCCTCATAGGAGAGCTGCTCCAGCCCTCTGATCATCTTTGTGGCCCTCCTCTGGACCCGCTCCAACACTTCCATGTCCTTCCTGTGCTGAGGGTTCCAGAACTGCACACAGTACTCCAGGTGGGGTCTGACGAGAGCAGAGTAAAGGGGCAGAATCACCTCCCTTGCTCTGCTGGCCACGCTTCTCTTGATGCAGCCTAGGACTCGGTTGGCTGTCTGGGCTGCATGTGCACACTGCAGACTCATGTTGAGCTTTTCATCAACCCAGACTCCAAGGTCCTTTTCCTGAATTCCACAAAGAGACTTCAGCAAACAAACATCTAATCCTCAACGCAGGGCTACCAGTTTTTGCTAGAATTTGCTGCTATTCTTTTGTGTGGTTTGGATTCACCCAGCCACAGAGAGCCAGGCAGATATTCTATGTCTGGTACAGTTACCCAATCATGCTTATGCAAAGCCAGCAAGCATAACAACATCCATAACCATGTTCCTCAGGTGTAAATGACTGCATGGAGACATAAAAGAGTAAGGCAGGAGAGCCAGTTAAAATAATGTGGTTCTGTATTTGAACTTCTCTAAAATGTGCTGGTATCACTGCATTCCCAGTTCATTTTCACACATAGGATTGGTTTTTGTTTTTTTTTTTTATAACTGTGATTAGTTCCATTGCAATGTTTTGTATAGTCCAAATATTTATCAGAGTAATCAAAGATTACGATGCCATAAAAACAAAGAGAACTTTAGTGCATATCGAACAGATGAAACATCCCATTTCTAGTGGCAAGTTATGGGTTTAATTTTTGCAAAAGCCCTTACGTGGCTCACTTCCCTCCCAATGTTTATGTTTTATGAGGCTCTTGTTCCTAGGAGGTAAATCCTTCAGTCAAATGAACTTTGTTATTCGTGCCAAAGTATTTCTTTTTGTATCTGACATCTGGCGTGAGGATAGACAGGCCTATGAAAGAGCTGCTCTGGTAAAAGTGCCCTGCATGAATCCTCCCCGTACAAATGTCTTGGTATTATCATTTAAATGGTGCAATTCTTATCTATACTTAGAATTTGGGCCTCCTTTGTAAATCATGGCAGAAGTCATATGTGGTAGATTTCTGAAGTATCTGAGCACAGAACTGAAGGGCCTGATTAAAACTGTAATGCATGCAAAGAGCAGCAGTTCCACCTATTCTGTAGCTGCCCTACTGTGCTCAGTATACTGAGGGATAATGGATACAGACTGCTGCATTGCCCAGAAGCACTTGGAAAGGTGAATTTACTTGGAACAAGAAAAAATTCAGTTCATGTCAGCCAGAAATAGAAAATATTAAATGCCAACCTGTATGTGCAAATTGTTGGGTTTTTGCAACAACACAGTAAGGTGTTTGGTGAAATTAAAAGATGACAAATGGAGAGCTGATTGATTTTTTTAAAAAAATTATATATATATATATATTTGGTACTTAACCTAACTTACTACCCCTGGGAATCATAGAATGGTTTGGGTTGGAAGGGACCTCCAAATGTTGTCTAGTCCAACTCCCTTTGTACAGGCCTTTGCAAAAAGTCTCTCTCCAGCCTTCTTGCAGGCCTCCTTCAGGTTCTGGTAGGCTGCTGTTAGGCCTCCCCAGAGCCTCCTTGTCTCCAGGCTGAACAACCCCAGCTCCCTCAGCCTGTCTTTGTAGCAGAGGTGTTCCAACCCCATGATCATTTTCGTGCCTCTCCTCTGGACCCGCTCCATCTGTGACATCAGTCTGGAAAGATGTATGGTGGGCAGGTAGAGGACTTCCCAAAGTCGTAACAGTTAATAGCAACAGATATTGGAAAGAATATTAAGTCAATGTGCTATATTTTTAAAATGAGACCTAGTGCAGTGGCATCCTGTCCTCTCTCAGCTTTTCCTAGCTGGAAACAAAACAAGACAAAATAGGACCAAAATGTTCAGGAATCATTTAGAATTTAGTAATATAGGGGGAGGAAAAGAAGCAACAAAAAAGGAGATCTGAGTTTACAAGTCAGGGAGAAGAACTAGAGAAATCAGTTCCTCGAGGAGGAGAAAGCATTTTATGCATGTCTGACTCTGAGTCTGAGATTGTCTGTGTGGGCCCTTAGTGCTGTAGTGTCTCAGTCATCGCAAGTTTACAACTCGCACGGCCAGAACAGCTGTTCAGAATTAATGTAACCAAAGCGATGTGCTCAGCAACACTAGAATTAGAAGCAAGTTCCCTCTGGAAGGCTAAGGAACACCTTTTTTTTCTAAGGACAAAGGACAGACAGAGGTGGGAGCAAATGTGCCCTTAGTGCAACCTACAAATGGGTAGCTGATACTAAAAGGGAAACCCAAATCCTGAAAGGGAGAAAGCAGCCCTTGAAATTTTGTTTAAGTATCATAAACATATTTACAATGATCTATTGTGAAATCAAACAGCAGTGTCTTCTCAAGATTCATTGAGATCATCGGTAATGCTGCCTGTTCTTTTTGCCCACAGGGAATGGCACAGCAGGGTAAGCTTTTGTGAGTGAGACAGAATAAGCCAAGTAAAAACCATACCACAAAGAACTTTCAGGAATTAAGCTGCATACAGGTGACTGTGAAAAAGATAAGAAAAAAACAAATTTGTGTATATTGTCATAAGGAAGTCAGCAACAAAAACTGTCCTAGGCCCCTGTGGGAGACTGAGGAAGAATTGCTCTATCTGGAAAAAACAGGCTTTAAATCCATTAAAAAAAATCATTATTATTATTTAAAGGAGTATTTGGATTCTAGACTTTACATTTGACAATAATTATTTAACTTAATTGTGTAATTATAGAATGATAATTGCATTTCATATTGCCTTTTATATGCAACATAAAAGACCAAGTCAGATTCAAATGTGCTGAATCAAAGGACTAAAAGAAGAACCAAAGTCACAATAGTCATGTCCTGAGCAAGCAGAATTCAGTGAGATTCTATTTTTAGCTCAGTCATACCAACAATAATATTTTACTTCTATTTCCTTATTATAAAAAGGCTGGACTTGAAATAACTGATGCTAGGAAAAAGGGGAAAAAAAACCACAAAACCACACACACACACACAAAAAACCCCACTTGATATTTTAGATGAGAGACTAACATTGGTAAGAAACTTTTTTTGTTAACCTGGTCAGTCACAACTGTAAGTTGACTTGAGCTTAAACAAGTATTCCATTATTAGAACCAAAACTAAGATGAGAGAGAGAGAGACTCTTGGGGTGGGGGGAGTGGGGTGGAAAATACTGCTATGAAGAATTTAAATAAGCTGGATGTCTCTACATTGAAATTAATTTCTTATACTGAGGGTGAAAGGCCTCAGGTGTGTTCAAAAGCAGAGGCTGGCACAGATGTTTGCCATGTGATTGCAAAGAAGCCTCAGAGATACCCCTGAGTTTAGCTTCCTGTTAATTTCCTGGTTTAATGCCTGCTGTTCCCCATGGTAATGCTTTTCTGATTTGATGAATGCAGCTGTAGGGTCAATAGACAAAATATCTTTTTCTTTTTTTTTTTTTTTTCTGTCTCCCTTGAAAATTACTCATGTGGTATTGCACCATTACAAAAATTCAAAGTATATTAAAGTGGTAGATTTGAATTTGCCTGACCACTGGCAGCCAGAGTTAAGCTACAGTGTTATCTTTTACCTAGCTCATTTTTCAAAGCAGCAGAAGCCTCTGCACCTCTTCGCATGTCCTCTGTTATTTGTGCAGGAACATCAAATGTCTGAAGACCGAAGCAATGTGTTCTTGAATTGCATAAGACTAAGACAAATCATGGCAGGTTTCAAATGGAAAAGCCCTTTAAGGTCACTGCTCTTTCCATTACAGGAGCAGTTTTGTTATCTGCAGGTTCACGGTTTGCAGCCTTTATTGTGAATTACTCGGTTTAGTTTCAGACAATCAGTGTGCTTTTTTTCAGGGCTCAACGACAGTTTAGTTTTTACAGTAGGAGTTTTGATTTTTCTCAAGAAAAGAAAAGTTTGTCTCTGTTTCACCTAGTTTCAGAGAGGAAGCTTGAGAGGAGCCATTCCCAGTATGTAAATCTGCTAAAAACAATACTCTCTTCGTTGTCTGGGATTTTTAATCTTTTAGGTTGTCTTAGCATCTGTTAATCTTCTACAGCAATTTTCTCCTTTTCAGAGCAGAGGCATTTAATTAAAAATAATCAGTTTCATTAGCAAGACTAGGGAAAGTTTGCAAGATAAAATTTCCCATTTCTGAGGTGTGAAATATCCCAACATCGGCTAGAATTTCAAAAAGTACTCAAAGGGGGAGAGTTGTTTTTGTGAAAGGTGATCTGGGAGATGGGTTTGCACTATTCAAATTTAAGTTGCGGTCTTGCCTTAGAGCAAGCATTGTGCGAGTCCTTAAAGCGACAGCCAAGTAAGGCTACCCAGTAATTGGAAATTACTGATGTTTAGTGAGTTGCACTTCTTAAACCAAGTAACAGCAGCAATATCCACTATTACTTTAATGCTTATTATCTCAGTTACAGATGGCTTCGTTCATATTAATGTTATTTTTACTGCTAAATCACCAGTGAGCATAGATGCTTTCTCAGATTTGACCCTATGAGAGATGCCATTTATTTCCTTAAATGCTTGGTTGATTTGGTTTGGAGGTTAAGAGATTATATTCAGGATGAAATTTGTTTTGAGCCTCTTAACACAGACCTCCATGTCCAGTCTTCTAGTTTCTCTGCAGATGAACTGAGTCCTGTAGTCCATTGTGCAGATGGCTTTGGGAGCACACCTAAAGTTAATGGGGCTTGAAATGGCACAGAAGTCCATGTGTATGTACATAATTGGAGACAGGATGTTTATATACCTAGTCATATAGACATGACAAATAGAAATACTCTCAAATTGTACATCAGCATATTTGAAGTGTACTTAATGGCATTACATTTTATTGAGTCAATTAAGTGGGAAATGGCATTTTAAGCACATTTTAAACCACCCAAACGTGTTCCAGAGTGTAGACATGAAAAAATATGACCATTTAGAAGACACGTTTGGAATGCAGAAGAGAAAAAATGTTACTAACAGATACAGCTCCTTCCCTAAGAGCTGCAATATTGTTCCTGATGGTCATTCTGTAGACATGAAATGAACAGTTGAAGAGATTGGTTTGATAGGCCATTCAGTGTTGTGAATTCAAATGAACATTTTATGCTTTCATTTTCTCAACAGTAACTGTTGATATGTAATACTTTCTATTTCTTTTCTGAACAACCTCTTAAAGCCACATAAAAATATAATTTCAGAGAGTTATCATCTGAATTGTACTGGAGTGGGCTGTGACTAAAAACTAGAACTGAAAAAATTACCAGCTCAAATATTTTTTTTTTCCTACCCTTAATGGCCATTGTACAGCATGGGATTTTTGTTCCTTTTAACTCTCTCTGTCCTCAGATATTTCCCCACTCTGTAACATCCAAAGGCCTCAGAATGTGCTCTCCATGGGTGTAGCTTGCTCTTCAGCTGTAATGTGAGATGTTGTATTCAAGATGAATAGGGGAGATTTGCTATGCCTAGTTAGGTGATGTTGCTTTCTCTTCTCTACTAGACAGCTGTTGCTTACACAGCCCTTGAAAATGCCACTGATGTTTGGAACATTCCAGACTCCATCTTAAAGGCTTATTTTACACACACACTTGATGTGCCTGTGGCACTGGGTAGTACTGTGAGCTGTCACACTTACCAGTTCTGCTTGACAAGTTTATGTCAACATTAACATGACCAAACATGGCAATATCCTAATTGTTTTTTTTTCCCTTTTCCAAGGCTTCCAATCCTACTGCTTTCCTCTCATCTTTATTCTTACTTAATAATAATTTCTTTTTGTAGATGATTCTTTTAGTATTCCAGGCTGAGATTGGTATATACCTACAGATCCAAATGTGCCTGGACTACTTATATTCATGTTCTACTTATTAAAAACTGATTGTAAATGAAGCTGTACTGCTGTGGAAGATGAGACCTGACTGCTTAAGCAGTTATACAGTACTTAGAAGCTTGGCCTGCTGCTACATTTGATGCATTCATTTTCAACACAAATATGAAAAATTGAGACATTTGTTCAGTGATACTATTTCAAATCTCTATATATTTATTCCACTTGCTAAATTGTTTCAACTGTTCAGCTAAGTTTATCAGATTAGAGTTTCAGAGCAGGTAGGAAGCTCTGCAATTATTTTTTTTTGTTTTCAAAGAACTGGAAAAGAAAGAAGTCATTTATATCCTATTGCTCAAACAAAGGTGACATTGCTTTGCAAAAGTACCCAGGTAAAATTCACATCAATTTAAAAAATAACAATAAGCTAGGATGTTTTAGCTGGTTTACCCTAGGAAAACACTCCCAGCAAGATCTTTCCTATTGCTAGTGAGCAGGGATTTCATTAGGAGGGACTTTATTAGATAAATATAGCTCAGCACTAGACTAGATGGTACACAGTTCAGAATTCCTAAGCCAACACAAACTGTCTGAGCACTTAATCAGGAGAGCCCATTACACAGTGAGTGTGGGTGGGTTAGTGACAAGGAAGACATGAAGCAGAAATAAGGATTCAATAGTGGGAAAGACTCTTGCTGGAAGTCAGAAAAGAGCGAGCAGTTTGGTGTAAATCAGCATTCTTTCAGACCTGCCAGATAAATAAGCTATTCATGTGAGAGGCATTCCTGGAAATACCTGCTGATGTCAACCAGATCCCCTTGGAAAATGACTTCAGATGGAGCAACTTATTCCCCTCCACAAGCTGATTCGTTTGGATTGGCATCTTCCTCCACTGTCTCACCAGTTGTGGCCGACTGCAGAGCACACGCTGGCATTTCAGCCCCTGGAGTTAAATATTGACATTGGCACATGAGAGTCTAGTGGAGCCTTGAGGAGAAGAATGAGACGCTCATTTCACAAACCCAGAGCTAATGCAGAGTGTGTTTTTCCTATCATTAAGAACTTTGAATTCATTTCCTTGCATAAATGGGAAACAAATTATATATGACGTGAGATGCTGAAGGTTTTCAGAATAAACTCATTTACTTCTCTCGCCTTTATAAAATTTTCTACAATATATTTATGTTCAGTGCAATCACTAATATGCTCCAGTCACAAGCATACCTTCTGTTATTCCTGATGCTAAACCTGAACTTCTCAAATCCATGAAGGGATACACAGTAGCTGTCAGGGAATAACTGTTTCAGTCTTTTAAAGTCTGGGGGATTTGGGATGAAAAAATTCCCTTTGTTGAGAAGACAATACCAGAGTGGTTAAAAAACAGTGATCACTTGTAAGTTGACACTTGCAGCAAAGCCTTGGCAGAGCTTTGGACCACTGAAGAGGTCATAGAAGACCTTAGCTATTAACTCATTGTAGCAGAAAGGGGTAATTAATTACTGTGATATGATATTTTAAAAATAATAATATAGTTAATTAATATTAAATATTCAGAACTCACAGCACCCCGACCACCACTTTAATAATAATAACAGGCTCTTTGCAACATTATAGAAACTATATACAGGTTAATATTGGATCTAGGAATAGCTATTAAATATATACACATTAATTGAACTCAAACTGGAAGAGAAGGCTTTGAGGTCAGCGTACTGCTTGCTGTCAATATGCCACTTGCTCACTAGATGGACTCAAGAAGCTCCTTTCTGCTTATGGCAGAAGGCAATTAATGATTCCAAGAGGCTTTTGGTATTTACTCACAAAATATTGTCTGACAATACCCAAAGCTCGTGGCAGGGTTGCTGTTGGTAGCCTTTAGTGGCTTTGGAGAAAAAAGACAGATGATCTCTGACCTGGTCCTGGCTCTCTGGATGATCTGTGTTATCTCCAGGGCTTCCCTTCTTGGCAGGAGGCTTCCAGGTGCAGGCATAGAGCAGATACAATAGTGGAGCACAGATATAATAGCTTACACACCTTGTAATGGCAAAGCGCGCTCTGTGCTCCCTGCTTAATCTCCTTTTATCTGTACAGCCTGAGACTAATGGGCCTTTGGCCACAGGATAGCAAATCAAGTGTCAGTTAGGCAAGATTTGACCATACTGGGCAAAGCCACAGGCTCGCTTTAACCTTTTGAGGGCATAACACAGCCTTGCACAAGGCAACCATGTGTACCATGCTTACTGCGGTTGCTGGGCCGGCCACAGACCCCAGACTTAGTGGCTCCAGGTTCTTTGTCCTCTTTCCTGCAGTTGCTCTCCCCAAAACAGAAGAAGGGAGAGCAGAAAAACATGTCTGGGCAAGCCAGGACATGTACAAGCCTAAGCTGGCCTGCTTAGGCCTGCCATGACAATCATTATTTTATAGAAAAGTGCAAGATATTACAATTTATAGGCACATGGTGCAAACACTGAGACACAGTGTTTATCACAGCCTGTGATGAATCAACCCATGATGCAGTTGAAAACCATTTTTGTTTTCCTAACTTCCATCTGAAGGTTAAACTAATAACTATGTATCTAATTAATGTCCTTTTGTAAATGATAAATCCAGGAAATAAGTACCTGGCTGTTGATTAGCTGCCTAATCAGAAACATGGTTCTGATCCCTTCTGCCATTTTCACATTGCCTCTTTAACATTACTGAAGTTTTGATAAAGTCCATGATGTAATGCAGGCTTTCAATTATGCCAAGATTAATGTAATAATTCTGATGAGAGGGTAATTGAAAGAAATCTGAAAGAAATGGAGCATGCATGAGTTGAACTTCAAACTCCAGCTGTGTGAACTCTCTTCTGTCTGTTAAATGGGACTTAGAGGATGACTGCATCTTGGGTAAAGTTCATTCCTGCACAAAGGGCCAGCATGAAACCTAGATGCCTTTAATTTTTATGAGTTTTTAACTGCAATGTAAGAGTCATAGTCTCTGTAATGAGGAGTTGTTAGCTTAGTCTCATAAGGAACACGTCTTTCTAAGGCCTCGCATTACTCAAATCAGATGGGGTTTTTTTCCTTTAAACCAAGCAGGGAATTGGGTCACTAATATGTAAATATGTTCAGAGAAAGCTGTATATCTGGGAAGTGCCAAAGCATCTTCTGAGATCAGAAGAAGTTATTTTGCAAATAAGGTTGTTTATTAGCTGATTAGAAGGGTTCTGCTGGAATGTGATCTCCTGGCAACTTGGAGCATAGTGAATGAGGCTACATGCTACCAGCTGTCTTTTTTCTAGGAATGGGACATGGCAAACTCTTTGTTTTAAAAACTTAGAAGAAAATTGAGAGAGTGAGAGCATATATTACATCAACCAGCATAAGGGATAGGCTTTAAATTAGACCACTGTGAAATGGACAGGTAGGTAGCTATAGTCATTGAACAAGTCAGGATTATAGGCACCTGTTCTACTTGCTTGCTCCTTTTCTGAACCAATTCAGCATCCCAAACCCCACTCTCTCCTGTGAAGGTTGCCATCAACTTCAATAACTCTTTTGACTTTCCAAATACAGGCAACATTCTGTGATTCTGTTCTATGAAAATGTCATTAGACCTTAGTGAGAGTAGAAAGGAAGGGCTGTTCTATTTAAGTTTCTATAGCATTGAATCTCCCTACCCTAAACTGCACACCTAGACCTGTATTTCCATGGCACTATTGCACTCCGCTCTATTGGTGCATCAGATCCAGATAAACACATACAATGGTTGTCAGTTTTCTTGACCAGCAAAAGCAAACATCATCTTCTAATGCCAAAGTACCAGTGCCAAACAACACCATCTGTTTATAATAACAAGCTGTGCTTTCTTATCTGGGAACCACTAACCATAACAGCAATAATTTAGCCAGGAAACACATAAAAATATCCTTACCTATTTGACTGTCAACTTAAAAGTACTGTGGCTGAATGTCTCTCTCGAGTGTCCAAGAGGTAGAACAGAGGAAACCTGTGAGACAAAAAATGGTGAAGATAACACTAGAGACTTCAGTAAGCCTTGTTTCTGAACAAAGTAATTATATATAGCTGTGCCAGCTTTGTGCTGCTTCTGCATTCCCCACGTACCTCTAGGGAAAGGTGGAGGGTGACCGTGTAAGAGCAGCAACGCACACATCACCTTTGTGACTTTCATGCCTGCAGCTGTATGCAGCAAATTACTTGTTGTAAGAAGAGAGAAATCATGTTTGAAACAACACAGGGTGTGTTGAGTTCTGGACCAGTTATAAAAAAGACTAGGCTCTTGATGGCCAAAAGAATTCTTTAAAAAAAAAAAAAAAAATAGACATAATGCTTATTTGTGTACAGCTCTCTAAACCTGCCAAGCACAGGCTTATCAGGGTATTAAGTTCCTAAGAGAGTGAGTTAGCACAGATCAGCAAATGTGCACCCCAAACATCTCATGAGCATGTTTCAAGCTCCCAGTATTCCTTAAATGCCAATATCTTTTATGTGCTGTTGCCAGATGCAAATTTTAAATCACGTGTGATATAGAATACATAAGGAGTAGGTAATAGTAATTTTTTTTTTTTTTAAATAATCAACACAACCTTATTGAAGTCAAAAGAACATAACCATTGAAGTCAAAAGAACATAACCCTGGAAGTCAGTAATCTTTAAGTCTGCTGTTTAGAGATGAGACTGAAACAAGAAGCAGACCCTAATAATTGTTTAGCAGCATGTGTGTATTTCTGGAAGTTTCATTTGATTCTTTTTTTTCTGGGGAGAAGAAAGAGGGGGGGAAAACCCCCCACAAACCAAAACAAAAACAAGTAGCCAAACAAGAAAGCTACAATTCCTCTACAGAAAACAATAAAGAACATCAGAATTCCAGCTGGGAAAAGAGGTTTTAAATATGGACCAGATGTTTATCACATCCCCAAAGAATTTATAAAAGAGCAGTTCTGTTGATTGCAGCAGATCTGCTTGCATTCATCATTAAGTTTTCTGCACAATAATTCAGCTGAGTCTGATTTCTGTAGAGTTAGTGTTAAGGGAGTTCCTGGCCAGAACACATGCCCAATAACACCATATATGGCTAGGGCAGAACATCAGAAGTTAGACTCACATCTCTAATGGATGTAACCAATCTTGTATCAGCTTCATGAGCAAGGATGAAGACAGATTTGATCTCAAATTTTCTTACTGGAAACTACCAAGGACAATTATCTACTGAAATTTTACAGCATACAATTTTAAATGCTGATTTTAATGTGGTGTTTGTTTGTTTGCTTTTTTAAAAGCCCCAAACCAGTCCTTTAGCAATCCACCTTTACCAGAAGGCCAAATCATCATTCATGAACAGAGGAATATATTCTAGCCTTTCAAACAACTTTGAGAGTAAGATAATTCTTTTAACACAGCTTCAGTCAAGGCTGGTGAAAGGGCTGAGCTGAACCCATAGTGATCTTGGCATACTTTGCAAAGATTGCTGTAGATGTGTCAGCAAAGGCAAGTGTTAAGGAGACAGCGTTTTATGGGTGCTTGTAGGGAGCTCCTCCTACTGCACGTGAAAGGGAAAAAACTCAGACCTTTCTTCCAGAACATGCCACTGTGGGCTATGGATGAGGTGAAAAACAGGTCCTGTAAGGACAATCCAGGAAAACATGTGCAGTAAGGGAAGAGTCCATGAAGGAGGCGGAGTGGCAGAGACTTTGTCTAAGTGGCAGACCAGGAAGATGCTTTCTGCAGTAAAAGGCTGACAGTAGCTTAAATTTGTCAGAGGCTGTGAATAGACACTGAAAAAATCAGAAATTTTTAAGAAATTCAGACCTAGCTTATGTGGTTTAGCTTCTATGCCTGGAGGTCAACTTTGTTCTTTTCATCCGAGAAAGAAGCGATTCTGCCAAACGCATCCATTTGCTCCCAGCTCCTACAAGGAAAGGGGTAGACACAAAAACAAGGTCTCATTCTGACTGTTTGCAGCAGCCTCACACACCAGAGAAAGAAATTCAGGCCCAGCTGATGTCGTTCAGCTTCTATGCCTGGAGGTCAACTTTGTTGCTTTTCGGCCGAGAAAGAAGCGCTTCTGCCAAATGCATACATTTGCTTCCAGCTCCTACAAGGAAAGAGGTAGACATGAAAAGAAGGTCTCATTCTGGCAGCTAACTGAGGAGAGCCTGTGTAGGAGATTTGGCTGTTTGGATAGCTAGAGAAAGCCCTTTGAGATGATGTGTGCAAAAAATAATTCTAGATTAAGACATAGCCTAAATGTATAGACCTATAAAGGAGATTCTGTGACAAAAAACCTTCAGCTTGTTTCTCATTTTAGGCTTCAATAAGGGGCAAAAGAATAGTGGTGTCCTGAGCAATCAAAGGAAGAACTGGGAGTGCTTTAGGCTAAAGATTTAAGAGCTCAGTTTTAACTCTACAGAGCTGTCAGCTAAATATCGAAAAGGTATCAGAGCTACAGGTCGACATCTCAGTCTGAATGGAAAAACAGGTAAAGAGAGCAAGATCTCTGAACTGTCAGCACTGAAGTGATTGCTGAACATGTGTGGTGTCACAGAGAAGGGGAAGAAAGTGAAATGGGAACAAAAAGGGTTTCCCCAGACACCTAAGATTGAGGAAATGAGAAAGAAGGACTTGCCAGAAAGTGATTAGAGAAATCAGAATAAAATGACAGGAGTCATCAGAGGAGCCAAGGGAAGCACCAGACTTCCAGGCATCTGATTAAATGAGCCAAAGGCAGCAAAAAGGTCAGAAAGTATGAAGCTGAGAAGCAATTTCAGTAGAAAACGTCTAAGCAGAGAAGAGCTGGGGTGGTGCTTGAAGAAGCAGATGGGATAACAGGGATTATCAAGAGCAAGCTTCTGTCACAAGAGAAAGAAGCTAGCCTTCAGCAGATAAAAACCAGTATGGCAAAAAGCAAATTCATAACTAAAGCTGAACTAACTGGTTTCAACATATAATTCACTCAGAAAAGTCAAGGTGTATCATAAGGTAGCAACAGTCATAACAACTGTCAATATAATGTAAAATAAATCAGCAATATATTGTCCCTTATTTACAAGCTCTCTGTGGAGCAGTCATGAGCTGCTTAAATCTGTGTGATTATTTATAAATTTTGTGCTGACAGATCCCTCTGGTGAGGATTCAACCTAATGGATTGCACAGAAATTCCGTGCAGAAAAGGCCTTGACTCTGCAAGCACTGCTTAGCAGTAACCGAAACACCAGTGCAGCATCATCACCGGTCTGGTCACAGATCCAAAGCATGGCACCTTATGGGCTGCTATGAAAAAAATTAATTCCATCCCAGCCAAAGCCAGCAAAACCAGTAAATCAACACTGTAAAGTCAGAAATTGTACTCAGTTAAGAGGAGACAGATGAAATTTAGGTCTGTGCTTTGGTATGTTATTCTTACTACTGTGTCTTTTTACCATGAAGCCAAATATCTGCAATTTACTTGTGTCCAAGCCACACTGGAGGCAAGTACAACTGATGTTGCATTTGCTCCTAGTCTCCATTTTTCTGAATTCCTTTGCTACCCTTGTCTTAGCAGAATGACCACCTAAAACAAATGAAGTCATTCAAGCTGTACTGCCTTCACTTCGTTCAAACAAAAGACTAGACAGTCCACCTAAGATTCAGATTTCTGTGGCAACAAGACTATGACATGCAAGCTCTGTTAGAGTTTGTGAGGGTGCCTGGAAATAAGGCACCATAACATGTTTGGTTTGTTGGGTTTTTTTAAAGATACTGTTTGCTTGCTCTTGACTTGTCAGTGTATGTGCACACAAGGGAGTGACTCACTGGCGTTTCACTTGCACTCTTGCACTAATATGAATGATAAAGGTGTCTAACAGGGAGAATAAGGTCCTGGCCTGAGATTCATGCTCGGACCTCTGCACTACATCTTCCTGAATTGCACTGCAAAGGTGTCTGAATGACCCAGGTGGCATTTTGGGGTTTCCTCTTGGAGATTTCTGTTTTCACAAATAATTGCTTCTGAACCAGGATAATTTATGTTTAATTACTGACAAACATGCATGCACTCAATCGATAATTTGACTGGGGAAAAAAACCAAGAAGTTAAAAGCTACTGTGATCTGCATAGTAATAATCACACACATTTCCCATCGTTTAGGTCTGTAAGAACTGACATTTGAAGCTGTCCTACCGAGTTGCCATGGCAACGAGAGAAAAGAAACCGTCAGCTCTGAAGACTGCAGTTTACAGTTACTGTTCTTCACTACTAGGCCTCAGTTGCTCCAGATTCAGTTTAATTTGCAACCTCACTTACTCTGTCCGACTCTCCATTGGTGTTTGACAGCCTCTGCCCTAACTCCTGTCCATTAATGGATTCCTCTTGCAAGATGCAAGATTTACATGCATTTTCTCTGAATGTTAACAGACCATGACATCCAAACTGGACCCTAGGGGAGCAGAAAACAGATTGACTCCACTCTTTTTCTATCTGTTGACTTGTTGCTATTCAACTGTTCAGAAAATATTTTGTCTGTGGGTTAGTATTTGTATATGTATGAGTGTATGTATATATATATATATATATTTATATAGAGAGAAGAGTTATACAGAGGTTTAGCTTTTATAACATATTCATCTGGAGCGTGCAAGGGACAAGGCAGAGCAATACAGCCACAGATGAATTGCAACTGCTCTGCCACGGCTAAACCTACTGTCTTGCTGTTGGTAGTGCGGCCAGGAGGAGAGAGCCACTGGCAATTGTGCTGCTCACAGCCACTTTGTGGACACAGAGAAAGCGGGCCCAGGGCTCTGCACTGGCTTGTACCTCAGGTTCAGTGGACAAGAAATGCAGGTCCCCCTGGCTTGTTGCTGAATTGAGCTGCTCTCCCTGTGCCCCAAGGGGAATTCCCTATCCGGCAGGAGCAGAGCGCTTGGCTCCCGTTCCAGTGGGAGCTGCGCTGGGAAGTGCTGGAAGCTGATCTGCGAGGAAGCTGCCAGCTGTGACCAGTACCCTATGGGTCACGATTCACAGCTGTGGGAGCGCTGGGCCTGTCTGTATAGGGGCTAAATTCAGCTCTCTCTGTGTTCCTGCAGGTAATATTTCGCGGGGCAGTTTACAAAACTGAAGTCTTCTGTCAGCCCTGCAGCCACAGTTAAGTGGGTGGCTGGCTGCAGATGGGGAGCTGATGGGAACAGCAAAAGCAAAGCCCTTCTCAGAAGCACTGCTCTCTCTCTCAGCCCCTGTGCAGGTATCAGTACAGACCTCAGCACAAGGAGGAAAACAGAAGCCCTGTTCTATAAATACAATCACACACATGAATATATATATATAATATATATATGTATACATATACACATACACATGTACACACAGTTTCCAGTTAAGAGTAACATGAGCATTTCTTTGTGTGTGTAAACTTACCACACTTGTTTGCAGACATGGAAAAAGAAAGGGTGTTCGTTATATATGAATATGAATCCTTTTTTATTCTGTGAGCATGTAAGGTCAGAAAAACAAAAACAAAAACAAACTTCTAACTGTATCAAGACGATCATCTTGTTAATAAATTGTAAATGATCCATCAAAGCTCACACCAAATTTTTATAAAATTAACACAAAGAGTATACTAGTGACAGACTGTGGCTTTTATTAGAGCTTGCCAGTAACTAGGGTAAGGTAAGTGTCTTAGAATATTTTAATAAACTTGCTTATTTGAAGTTTAAACAAGAAAGCTTCCTTATGCAATAGAACTTTGCAGCTGCATTCTTTAGTTAGCATTTTTACAGTACCTACAAGTCATTCTGTATGTTGTCTTTACTACAGTGAGATTATGAGCATATCTTCCACGCCACGTATATGTTTCAATAGTAAAGCTTTTTGGAAGCATTAAAAAGTCCAAACATACATTTACTTTGCCATAATGCTACACTAGATATTAAATGTGCGCTGGTGGTTAAAAATTGCTGTACAATAGCTTTTCTCTGACTTCCTGTATTGTACCAAATATGAAACAGGTCTCTCTCTCTCTCTCTCTTTCTTTCTTTTTTTTTTTTTTTTTTTTTTTAATTGTTGTTTCAACCAACAGGAGTAATAACAACAGCAACAGAGGAAAAAAATAGTGTGTGTTGTGAACTTCCCTAATCTTGTAGATTTCTTGATAGGATACAAACTGCCTTCAGACACAAACCTATTTTTCTATTCCAACTTAACTCCTGCAGTCCTGACCAAGCAGAATCTGCCCCTGCTCTTGTTTCTCTTGCAGCACGCTCTAGGTTCCAATTGCCAAGGCAGTACCTTGGGGCTAGTGGGAGTTTCTGTCCAGCAAGGGCTGCAGGAGTGGGCCGTTAGGCAGCTGCAGGTGTTTCAGCAGGAAAGTGCCTGATCTCAAACATTAACATGGGCATGCTTCAAGGTCTCCTTCTCTGCCCATGCCTTGTAATAATCATACACTGCTGCTTTGTCATCAACAATCATGTATTTAAAAAAAAAAAATATATATATATATAAAATCAAATAATTTTTTCAAAAGGAAAAATATTCACCAGATGCATAGCACCCTGGATTTTCAACATGTATACTTAATGAATGCATCCACATGCACCCAAAGATAAACCACCTATGCTTTGACCTACAAAACCTCTATCTTGTATAAAAGAAATCATAATACCCTCCTCCACAAATACTCTCTTTCTACTTGCTTGCTTCCTCTCTACCCAGTAAAACCCACCTCTGGAAAGATACCATTTGATATTAGTGTCATTTCTATCAAGTACCGGAAGAAGCTACCCTTTTCTCATTTAAAACAAGGCTCATGTAGAATTTGATGGATCATTCCAAAGGCATCCAAAATGAGGAACAAATGAAAATCTCACCTGCCTGGAACCACACTAACAGTGAGAAGACTCTTTCTACCACTTTGTATCCAAAGACAAGAGATCTTTCCTCTTGGATAACACTGCGACCTTTTGACGTGCAGAGAGCTCAATATCATGGCTGAAACTCTCAATAACAACACATCAAAGCCTTCATTCACCATTATCACTTTATTTCTGCACCCAGATTAAAGCCTCTCAGCCTTTACCCTGTGTTTCTAGACCTCAGATGGAGCTAATCACTGGAGTACCTAAGCACACACAGAAAAGGTGAAGCTGCCATGTTATTGTTTCTCCCTCTCTATGCCTGAGAACAAACTCCACTTAACAAGAGATTGTGGCACTTTCTGTAGTGTTATACAAGTGACAAACCATAAAAAGTCTGGATTTTCCTACCTGAATGAGCTTCTTATCTCTGTCTCCAAAACGATCCCTGCTTCCTGAAACAAAAGAGCAACAATAATTTATTAGTTTTCCTGCGGTATAATGAAAAACAGTAGAGAAGTTACAAAATTGAGGTTCAACATTCGTTCAGCTAAGCTTACTGGTTTTATAACATAGCACTTATTTCTGCCTAGCTATCTTAGTCACTGCAAACTTATCTCAGCCTATATTTGTTGACATATAATGCTGCCTGCAGTAAGAAAGGCAGGGAACTTACTGATTGTCATTTTATAACATGCACAAAACTTCTCGTATAAAAATCATTTCACTTGAAATGAGTATCCGCTGTTAAGACACAGATTTAGTACAACAATCAGTGAGAGGAGTTTATTAGCAAGACAAAGGTCACATCCATGGTGTACTTGCTAACTGAACCCCTTTCTGTACACCTCATACGTGTGCTTTCACGATATGCTTATGTGCAGTTGTCAATGTACATTTCATTCAGTAACTGTAGGTCTGGAGATTAAAGCAAAGGGACAGGAGCTGAATTTCCTACTGAGTGCTGAGGGAAACGAGGTAAGAGTGGAACACTGGCTAATACACTTTCTGAGCCCTGTTCTCATCATGTTTACACTGGTGTAAATCAAAGAGCAACTCCGTTACTAGAACTATTTGAGATTCAGTTCATCATATCTAGATTAAATTTTTCATCCAAACCTCCCCTCATACTGCCTTTATTGGTCTGCTGTGAACCAATATTTGTCATGGGATTGTTGAGTGCTTATGTATTATCAAAGTCTGTCTTTTAATGACATACAGAGAAACCTACAGCATAGATGCCTCCCAGAGATGACTCACTTCCTTCACTGACCACGTTAACAGGTCTCTAAGGTACCAAACATAATTTGGTTTAGCCCAAAATGTCTGTGGCCTCTGGTCAAACAATTCATCCTGTTCTCTTGCATAGTCATTTAAGTTAGGGATCACTATAGAATCAACCTCATTTGTTAAATTAAGGACTTCCAAATCAGTTTGCGGGGCCCTAGCTTGAATGATTTATCACTACAAAAAGACAGGGTTGTGTTGTATGAGCAACTTCTACACTGCTGGCCTTTCTTTTGCAAAAACCTCCTGGCTGGAATACCAAGAAAGCTACCAATTCTCTTCTCCATTATTATTGAT
Source organism: Eubucco bourcierii (assembly GCA_013396675.1). Lineage (NCBI taxonomy): Eukaryota > Metazoa > Chordata > Aves > Piciformes > Ramphastidae > Eubucco > Eubucco bourcierii. The sequence continues at coordinate 316,015 of VWZE01008229.1, forward strand.
ACACTCAGGCCCTGGAAACAGCAGAATTTTGTACACAAATAACTTTATAGCAGTGTTTATCTAAAGGCTGTTTCTTTCTGGGTGGGTTTAAGAATATCTTGTCTAATTAAAACAAATAAACAAACACAAGATAAATTATATTAAAGCCACAGCAGGTAGAGAACATCAAACTCTGATCTTGACCTCCTTAAAAACTCTGTTGTCTGAGAGACACTGTCCATTGCTAACAAAGTACAGATAACCAAAATGGAAAGTGTTTTCTTTCAAGTAACTCTGTGAGCTGTAATCTTTAGAATTAACGTGCAAAGTACATTAGTAATTATCATTGCAGCTGTCCTATTTAAAGCCATTTTACTATGTAAAACACACAACCCATTGACTGCACCGTTCTCTTGCCTCACATTAAGATAAGCTGGTGGATTTATTTGTCCAGATGAAAGGGATACACTCAGTGGAAAGTAACTAGTTGCACAATTGCTATGTGTGTGTATATATGTAGATATATAGAGATATACACATACACATATAAATATATATATATATAAAATATATGCAGATGGAGGGAGACTAATACAACATGAGGGCTTGGAATAAGCAGTTTAATTCCATGAATTATGGATGAGCACAGGAGTCAAGGGACAGCATGGCTAAATGTCTACCAAGCCAGTTTGATTTAAAGAAAAAAGGTAAAAAAAACCAACCCAAACCAAAAAACAAACAACCCACAGATTAAATGCCAGACTTATCCCAGCTCTCATGTTGCATTTGTGCTACCTTTAGCTGTCCCCTCTTACACAATTATATCACTTGAAGATATGCGTAATTGTCTACTGACTCATTTTCAGTTGTCCATGTATCAGCAGATCACCAGTAGTGGAAAGGGAAGGGCTTACAGCCACAATTCTGCATTACTGTGCTTTCAGTGGGACAGCTGTTTGGGAAAGCTTCATCCACCCTTTGAACATCACACACCTCCTCTGCACCAGCAAATGGCTGTGTTCCATGGATGGGGTGAAAACGAACACAGTCCAAAGACAGACTGTGTGTCCCAGCACACACACCCTGCCTGGGGCTGCAGAGCAAGGGCTTGTCTGGGGAACTTGGGGGCACATTCAGTATGAACAAGCTGTGTTGTTACTGCCATTTCAGACAGAATCCTCCTGTCAAATCATATTTGCCCCATAACGAACGCTGTCTCTAAGTTACCACCAAGATATTTTTTTAACGATTTTTCTTATTTTTAAAGTTCAAGTAAGGAGGAAAATATTTTGTTTGGTTTTAAAGATATTTAATTCAGCTACTTCTCCAGTTAATTGTTCCTTTGGACCCTAGTTGCTGAATTGCTTGCTGTTTCTGAGGTGTAAATAAACGTTTTGATTTATGACGTGGTTGCAAAGAAACTTGTAATTTATTTGTGAAATGCTCAAATAAAGGATGTATGGGCTTTTACCTTTGTCTGGGCCTAGACCTTCCTGATGCAATACAGCAGGAGTGGAGGACTACAAAATGACCTTGAGACTGCCAAAGGGCTGGAATCACCTCAGCTACCTACAAGAAACTCTCACACTGCTCCGAGTAAAAAGATAAATTGCAGCCTTCATCACCACCATGCCATGGTTACAGAAAGTGAGTCTGGAGGTTAGGGAGGTAAATAAGGTTTGATCACACAAGAAAGCACTAGCAGACCATGCAGCATCCTTTCAGGTGACAGCAACAATTTGCCCCCACTTTTGTTACAAAGAGTTGCACTGAGCCAAAGCTGGGTCAGGTGTCCCTAGGCTGGGCTGTGTGCAGGCACTTTGATGGGTTTTTGTTATATGTCCTTTCTGCTTCACCTGGCCACCTTCCCCACCTACCACCACCAGTTCAGCTTCTCTAGAAGAGCCAGGCACAAAAACTAAACATTCCAAATGGCACAGAACCAGCCTGAACAAACATCAATTGGCAAAGGCCACTGTGGGTTGCTACAGGACCACATTTCTGTCACTGCTGTCATGGCTGGTTACAGTCGATACTGCCACAGTCTGTGGTCATGTCTGACGTGCTCTCTTCCTGACCTTAGCTCCTGTGAAAATACTGCTACATGGATGTGCTCTGCTTGTTGTCCTTATTCAGGAAACCTAATTATAAAACTTCAGAGCCCTTATTGCCTTGAACCCCAGACTTCTCCAGGCCAGGCTGCCCCAAAAAGCTGGCACTGCTTTAATGCCCTCCAGTACCAGGAACCACAGACTTCACTGTCAAGGCTTATCCTTTCAGCACACTGTGCTCCCAGTAGGAGGGCTTAAGGTTGGTAAGGTACCATTTTCTTTTTTATTGAGCTCTCATAATCCACACTTATCACTGGATCATAGAATATCAGGGGCTGGAAGGGACCTCGAAACATCATCTGGTCCAGCCTCCCTGCCAGAGCAGGATCACCCAGAGCACATCACACTTGAACACATCCAGATGGTTCTTGAATATCTTCAGAGAGGGACCACTCCACAACCTCCCTATGCAGCCTGCTCCAGTGCTTCGTCACACTCACAGGGAAAAAAATACTTGCTCAGGTGTGCGTGGAACTGCTTATACCTCGACTTCCACCCACTGCCCCTTGTCCTGTCTCTGGGCATCACTGACAAGAGGCTGGCTCCGTCCTCCATCCTTATGAAGAGAAAGAAAGTGGGGGTGTGCCTTCCTGTGCTGCCAGCTGCTCCCAGATAACGAGAGAAATAAACAAACAATAATTCTGGCCCAGAATCCAGAAGAGGCAAACCAAACCAAACAAACAAACCCACGCAACACACTAACACCACACCACAAAACGTCTTAGGTAAATGACAATCCTGTGGGGAATTTGCAGTAAGTCATTATCACCTCTTTAGCAGGAAATTCTTTTTTTCTAGCACAAAGCTGGAGCCTGTTGGCTTTCCAAATTTCCTGCAAGTTATTTTTTAGATTTTCTGGGAAGTTATCTACAGTGACAGAGACACATAAAGATAGGAGATCCCTGAAAACAGTCTTCTAGTACATCTGAGCATAGAGGAAGCTGGAGGAGGGAGGGTAGCATTTGAAGGAAACATTTGACTACAAGCCACAGCAGCATACTTTCACCAAGACTCACCTCTAGCTTTTCCCTGATGCTGATGATTTATCACACTTTAAACCTGGAGGGGGATTTTTAATGTGGTCCTTAATAAGAGGAGGCAGAAAGAACACACATGAAACTTGTGGTGTCATTGAGGTTATTACCTGAAAGTCACAGCAAAATCCTGTCACCTCCTTTCATCTCCATTGAGACTATTGCCCTAAACTAATGCTGTGCCTTGGACCTCAAAAGAGGTGTTTGAAAGAGTACAAAGGTAAATCATAAGCAAGGAAATGTTAACACAGTTAGAAAATGCTGAATCGTTTCTAGACAGAGAGAAGTTTTCTGTTGCCCTTTCAACCTTCCTCTGTCTCATCTAACACCACAAGTTCTGGGTTGCAGCCTACTGTTGCTCGATAACTTTGCACGGTTCAATTCAGTTACACTTTTTTCTCCAGCAGTAGTAAATCAGAACAGTCCCTTCTGGTTTCAGTAAAACCTTCTTACCTGCAGAAACAAAGCAAGGGTCATTGCTCCTGCTGTAAAACTATTGGGATGCTCTTCTTCAGCCACCACGCCTCTGGCTGGACTCTATTCATCCACTTCCCAGTGCATGATGACCTTTGTTGTTCCTGTGGTTCCAACAGAAAGTAAGTTACTCTAGTCCAGTACACTTCAACACTCTATGGCAGTATATTTTATTACTTAAGACTCATTTTGCAACTTAGAGTTTTCACAGGTAGTTGTGGGATGCTCACAGTCACTGCTGTGGCCGGATGTACTTGTTCTAACCGTCCAAAACAAGAACAGCACAAGTGTTTACTGCACTGCAAGGCATGCTGAAAAATCAGAATGGAGAACACAGGTAATGAGTGACTTGTGAATAGCATTCTGCAGTAAAATTACAACACTGGAGTGATTGGTTTGTGAAGGGGGATTTTCAGAAGCAGTTTCTGGTGGCATATTTTAAAAGAAAACAACAAAACCCCAAAACCTAAAGCAAAACACTCACAGTGTTGTCATTTCAAACTGACTCCACGTGTTTTTAACAGAATGATAATGAAAAAAAATGTAGGCAATGTCTAGGGGCTGGATTAAATCTTCATGTCACTACCAGGTTTTAAAAAATTTGGTTTTATAAAGGTGTTCATTGTTCTTTACACCTGTTGCCTCGCTTCATGCCAGCAGCCACTTAGGAGCAAATTCTACACTGCCTTTTGCCTTTCCAGTTGTCTTGTCAGCTTCACCCTTACTGTAACTGATCTGCTGGGGCAGCAGCAAGATAATGAGTCCAGCCTGCACTTGGAAATGACAGCAAATCAAATAGTGCTTCTTTGTATGCAAATAAACAAACAATCACATCGGCTGCTTCTCATTCTTTGTGCTATTCCATCAGCTGCAGCCAAACAACAGTGCTGTAAGATACCTTCCAAGTAGCTATAAAAAACCTGCCTTGGGGTTACAGTATGCAATATTGACTTGGCTAGCACTAAGGGAGTTAGCCTTTGCTGAGATTTGAAGACTTAATTTCCACTCACAACACTAAAAAGCCAGAAGTCTAATTGCTGTAACTTCACACCCCACCTCAAATAGATAAAGTTACCTAATCATGAACTGTGTCTTTAAATTAAAGTCATCATGAGCCAGTATGCATTGAAATGTTTCCCATATCTCTAAGGTAACTTAGTTGTCATCATCTTTCATACTGAGCAAAACCAGCAAACCCTCTAGAGAATGTGCCCCAATTAACAGCTACTCAGTCTTCCATATACTGCATTGTTGAAAAGAAAGAGACTGAGGATACTTAATTCATATGGGGATCACAGAGAGTCCACAAATACAGCAAAGTATAAACAAGATATTGCCCAGTAATTAGAATAACCCTCATTACAAGACATAGAATCATAGAATGGTAAGGTTGGAAGGGACCTCAAGGATCATCTAGTTCCAACCCCTTGCCATAGGCAGGGACACCTCCCACTAGTACAGTTCACTCAAGGCCTCCTCCAACCTGGCCTTGAACACCTCCAGGGAGGGAGCAGCCACAACCTCCCTGGGCAACCTGTGCCAGTGCCTCACCACCCTTACCGCAAAGAACTTCCTCCTAACATCCAGTTTCAATTTCCCCTCTGCCAGTTTAAACCCATTGCCCCTTGTTCTGGTATTGCAAGACCTTGTCCCTTCCCAGCCTTCCTGTAGGCCCCCTTCAGATACTGGAAGGCTACTATAAAGTCTCCTGGAAGCCTTCTCTTCTCCAATCTGCAGAGCCCCAACTCTCTCAGCCTGTCCTCACAGCAGAGCTGCTGCAGCCCTCTGAGCATCTTGATGGTCTCCTCTGGACCCGCTCCAACAGTTTCATGTCCTTCCTGTGCTGAGGGGTCCAGAACTGTACACAGTACAATGAGTCTAAAGCAAAGATTTAGTCTTTCTGGTTCAACAAAATGCACTTGTGTAAGCTGAGTCTGTTGGCTGCATCATGGAAGAGTTAGATCAGCCCTGGAAAGCCCAGTCTTGGTGCCTGGCAAGTTCTGCTGTTGCTGCTAGTGGCAAAACCTGCGTTAAACCATAAGAGAATCTCTTGCTCTTGGATACTGCACAGAGAAGCCAAAGCAACAATGGCTCTAGAGAGAAATCCTTTGAGCTGGGCAAAATCCCCTGTATCCTTAGCCCTGCCGAGGCCTTAGTGCAGCTGCTCATCATCACACTGGCAGAGCCGACTGTAGGATTTTGACCTATGTGTGACCATCAAACTGTGTTCTCTTGTGCCTTTAGTCCTGTCAGACCATAAAGTGCCCTTTTCTCGTTCTGCTTCAGTGATAGGGACAGAACTGCAAGATAAAGAGAGAAACACAGAAACAGGCACAGTTTGAAACCATCTCGGAAGAGGAGCCAATTGGAGATTTACCCTCTTGGCGAGCACAGCTACCTCAGTATGATGGCCAAAGAGATAGGGTTAAGAGGCAACTCATGCTAGTACCTCAGGCAAACACCAGCATGAGAGCCTTTCCCAGAGGAGGAACCACCTTCTCAGCCACCCAAACATGGAGCCAGGGAGATTAAGTAGCCCTGTGGTCATGTGGCAGCTGTCAGACCACAGCAGACTGCTGCCAGACATTGCACCTTTTAGCAGTTTTGAGGCACATGTCAGGCCTGGTATACTGCTGGGCTGCCAGTGTTTGTGAAAAGCTGGTAGGTTCCCCTCACCAGCACATGGAAAAGTAGTGTTAAGCAGAAGAAGGTTTGGTTGGATGGGTTTCTCCCTCCCGCTCCTCATGCTCAGTTAAGACAGTCCTCATCATCTGATTTCTGTGCCATTGACATCCAATCACTCTTGCACTGATGCTCTAGCTTGGCACCTTATTAAAGAGCTATCTCTTCTATCAGTTCTGTGATAAATCTACCTTTAATTGTTATTGTCTGTGGCCATTTACACAGAGCGTGGGCTGCAGGACTTCCCCACCCTCTTAATTTCTGTTCCTTGGCACTGTGTACTTTGCTCTTTAGCAAATGAACACTCAGTACCTGCAGCTAATGAAAATGCATGCTGTATGCAGTCTTCTCTTCTGCGGTTCGATGGATACAATCCAAGGTTTGCTTGTTTCAGTTTGCTCAAAAGTCACAGAATCATAGAATGGTAAGGTTGGAAGTGACCTCAAGGATCATCTAGTTCCAACCCTCAGCCACAGGCAGGGACACCACCCACTAGTACAGTTCACTCAAGGCCTCCTCCAACCTGGCCTTGAACACCTCCAGGGAGGGAGCAGCCACAACCTCAATGGGCAACCTGTGCCAGTGCCTCACCACCCTTACCGCAAAGAACTTCCTCCTAACATCCATTTTCAATCTCCCCTCTGCCAGTTTAAACCCATTGCCCCTTGTCCTGTCATTGCAAGACCTTGTCAATAGCCCTCCCCAGCCTTCCTGTAGGTCCCTTTCAGATACTGGAAGGCTACTATAAGGTCTTCTCAAAACCTACTCTTCTCCAATCTGCAGAGCCCCAACTTTCTCAGCCTGTCCTTATAGCAGAGCTGCTGCAGCCCTCTGATCATCTTCATGGCCTCCTCTGGACCTGCTCCAACAGTTCCATGTCCTTCCTGTGCTAGGGGCTCCAGAACTGTACACAGTACTCCAGATGAGTCCTCTTGCTACTGCAGCTACTCTTAATCCCTTGTCTGTCTAAATAAGAGAAGGCAACAATATGAGCATTTAAATGTCATTCATTAGTGAAGTCATAACTCATAACATAGACAGATACATGAGTGTAATAGATACATGAGTGTAATAGATTCATTGTTCAAAAGAAAATATTAAAATATGTGTGCATATATATAAATATAAGCAGCTAAGGCAAGGAGTTTCATTATCCAACACACAGTAATAGGCTCTTTCTTTAATTGGTTATTAAGGAGTGAATACTCATTAGCAGTTCACTTCACTGGGAAAAAAAAATAGTACAATGCAATTAAACTGTACTACAGACTAATTAATATGGGAATTGGGGCAATTCAAACACCTTTCAATAGATGGAAGGATAGAAGTGGGGACAGTAGGCACACAGACTTGTCCCAGTCAGCAGCAGCAGCCTAGCAGATGGATTTTCTGCTATTTTAGGGTTGTGCTGAGGGTTCTATACTTCTGATTTAGTTTCAAAGCAATTCTGGAGGAAAAAAAAAAATGTTTTCTGATGTGGGCCTTCAAAGACTGATGAAGCACTCCTTTAAAAAAAACAACAAAAAAACAAAGAAAGAATTAAAGAAGTGAATTCATATATCACTTACCCCTAGCCATAACACCATCAATGCTCACTTTGTTTCTATAGAGACCTGCTCTTGGTCTCTGTTCCTTTCCTTCACACAAATAAATTTGAAATACTCTAAGACTTAATAACAAAATTCTCAGCCTGCTTAGCTCCTCAGTCATGTAGCATTTTCTCCCTGTGGGACATCCTTGTTAGTTTGTTCTTACCAAAGGCCTCCATGTCAAGAAGCATTCTTACATGCTGTCCAATTTCTTCTGAGTCAGAAGGCATTTACCAGTTATAAACCAGACTTCATGAAAAGTGTTGTGCTACCTTTCTTATAATTGAGATGGAAGAAGGATGCCAAATCTCTAAGGAAACACCATTGAAGCAGCTTATTAGGTTTGTTTTTTTTTTAAACACTCAGACCAAAAGTTAGCCTGCTTAGAAGCAGGATGTCACATGAGTCAAGGCTTAAAACTCGCCGCTCACTTTTGACAGCACTGGAATCCCAAAAGCAGTTAAGCAGCAAAGGGTCCTGTTGCAGAGATTTGTTAAAAATATCTCTTTACACCCAAGCCCAGGATGGGTTTCAGACTGAAAAGCTAAACTCAAGCTTGATGATTCTATTGGTGCTTATGAACTGTTCCCATGAAAGCCTGGGTCTTGCTGCACAAACTTCAGAAGCTATTCCACTCCAAATTCTACCCCTTGGAGGTTCAGGTTTTCTTTACAGTACACAACTCTACCACTTACAGTTACAACCAGAACTAAAGTATAGGTCTGAGCTGTTCTCAGCATCTGATGTTTGACTGACCTAAGCTTCTAGATGCCCAATTAGCTGAATCTCTCTTGCTTCCCACCTTGTGTGCATTTACACAACTGGTGCATTTACATCAAAACGCACCACTGTGGATCGGATGAGCTTTGATTCATCAATGTTTTCCTCACAGCCTGCAGAATTGCAAATTACTCTGTAGGATGACAAACACTGATCTGGCTGCTAGAAAACTGTGCTATGTAACTGTTTTGGGAACCAAAATCCATTCATAGATACTCATTTATTTGAGAGAGATGTCTCTGGTCTAACACAATGGGCTTCTTTTAAGTGGTCCCTTGTATCTAATTCTGTTATTTCTCTGTTAATAAAGAAATAAAATCCCCATTGGTATATGGCTGCAAGAGATTTAAAACCCCCTCTTCTTTTCATGTCCACGTTGTGTGGTACTGATGGAGTCTGGCAACAGTGAAATCCTGGCTCAGGCTCTGTTCTGTTTTCCTTATTAGCATTTTGCTTGGCTGTCCCTGCCAAAGTCCCGTGGACGTTTCTGAACTCTGAATTGTTGCAAATATGCAACGTCCAAGTGTGAAATGAACTGCACAGAAACTCCTGGGAACCTGTTAACAGCATATTAACAATAACCCCAAGTTCACAGGAAACAACAGGCACCTATTCAATGGGGAACATGTTCTTAAATTGACACTCAATTATCACTGCATATTTTAGCATCATTTTTACATCTTATCTAAGACCTACCATGAGCCTTGGAAGCCTGTTTACTAATTTAAAGCAGTCTTCACATACCAAGACAAAAATGAGAATATGAAGAACTGCAGCATCCAAACAACTCTGTATTTGAAAAACCTCTGTTATTTGTTGCAATTCTGGTTTACTTGAATGCGAGTTGAGATGCCTGTGAGTTCAGAAATGTCCATGGGACTTTGGCAGGGACAGCCAAGCAAAATGCTAATAAGGAAAACAGAACAGAGCCTGAGCCAGGATTTCACTGTTGCCAGACTCCATCAGTACCACACAACGTGGACATGAAAAGAAGAGGGGGTTTTAAATCTCTTGCAGCCATATACCAATGGGGATTTTATTTCTTTATTAACAGAGAAATAACAGAATTAGATACAAGGGACCACTTAAAAGAAGCCCATTGTGTTAGACCAGAGACATCTCTCTCAAATAAATGAGTATCTATGAATGGATTTTGGTTCCCAAAACAGTTACATACATACATTTATAAGACAGGTGTTTAATCTTAATGATTACCTCTAAGATGTTACAGCCATGTAAGACAGATTTGTCTTTAAAAAAAAAAAAAAATATATATATATATATATATAAAGCTGAAGAAAATGGCTAACAGTGCTCCAGAAAACCTTTGTTGTTAGAGTGATGTTTGAAAGTATTTTAAAATTATTACATGATTTAAACCATTACCTGCATTATAGAATCACAGAATTGTAAGGTTGGAAGAGACCTCAAGAATCATTGAGTTCCAACCCCCTGCCATAGGCAGGGACACCTCCCACTAGTACAGCTCACTCAAGGCCTCCTCCAACCTGACCTTCAACACCTCCAGGGAGGGAGCAGCCACAACATCCCTGGGCAACCTGTGCCAGTGTCTCACCACCCTCACTGTAAAGAACTTCTTCCTAACATCCAGTCTACATCTTCCCTCTGCCAGTTTAAACTCTGCCAGTTTAAATTTCTACAAGTTATAAAGAAATTTGTATTTTCAAGAGCCTGCTATGAAATTAAAAGGTATCTATGCTTATTTAGTGCCCCAGGAATGAAGCACAGCCCTAAAAACTATCCAGTTGTTACTCATGTATACAACATGGAGATCTGAGGGACTGCATTCATACAGAAAAATTCTTTGTCCCTCTGGAGAAGTTTCATGCACTCATCAGGAGTTGATGCAAGGTCTGTGGGTTGACCAATTTTATGGTTACCTTCATAGCATCTATGAGCCCTTCAATTGCTCCCTTGAGGGAGTATATTCTCCCTAAGAGAAGCTCCTCAAGAAGCTCCTCAAGAACTGGGTGTAGTTCTGGAGCACCCAGAACAGGAAGGACATGGAACTGTTGGAAGAGGTCCAGAGGAGGCCACAAAGATGATCAGAGGGCTGCAGCAGCTCTGCTAGGAGGACAGACTGAGAGAGTTGGGGCTCTGCAGCCTGGAGAAGAGAAGGCTTCTAGGACACCTTAGAGTAGCCTTCCAGTATCTGAAGGGGGCCTACAGGAAGGCTGGGGAGGGACTACTGACAAGGTCTTGCAATGACAGGACAAGGGGCAATGGGTTTAAACTGGCAGAGGGGAGATTTAGACTGGATGTTAGGAGGAAGTTCTTTGCAGTGAAGGTGGTGAGGCACTGGAACAGGCTGCCCAGGGAGGTTGTGGATGCTCCTTCCCTGGAGGTGTTCAAGACCAGGTTGGAGGAGGCCTTGAGTGAGCTGTACTAGTGGGAGGTGTCCCTGCCTATGGCAGGGGGTTGGAACTAGATGATCCTTGAGGTCCCTTCCAACCTCACCATTCTATGATTCTATGAAATACAGGGGCCTCTTGAGCCTGCTGACATAAGGAGAGACCAAAACCTGTCAACAAATAACTTCCAGGAGTCTGTGACCATGGACAGGTCTGGGTAGCAAACTGTCATTAACATCTAAGTAAATCAATCAGCCAGAGTCATTCACTTAGAGTCCACAAGTCTGCCACTTGTGCAAATCTTATCTAGCTTAGTTATTCCTCATTATCAAATTAGTTTTTCCTTCCTGTCTGCTGTGATAGCTCTATCACCCAAACTCAGATGGCTTTTTCATCTCTCATTTAGACTTTCTGTAATTCCTCCAGCCTTATCCAAACTGTCTCCAAATGATGGTTAATAATTAATATTCCATTAACCATGGTCTTACTCCTGAGCATTCCACTACTTTGGCAGTAGGATGGTGTATTTTCATTTTATAATACCAGGCAAACTTAACTTCTGACTTGACACTAGGAGGGTCAAGCCAGGCATGTCCTTCTAGTTACAAACAGCTGTTCTTACTCTCTGATTCTATTCTTCATAATCCTTCTCCAGGATGGGGCACAACATTATTTCATGTAATGAGCACTCCTAAGGATGGGAAGGTGAAAGTAATAATTTGCTACCACATGACTGAATAAATAATATTGAATATTTGATAACTGAATGATTGTCTCTTGTGTGGCACACAGAATAATCTGTGTCTGAAAATATTTCCCATGCATAGAGAGAGCTCAACAAACAAACCAAAAGGGATGCACACACACACACACACACACACACTATACAATGATGTATATACACTATACATGCATGGTTTGTTTCAAAGGAAGCTTCTAAGAAACAAGCAGAAAAGCAAGATAATGGATCTAGGTAATTTGTCTTCTAAACAGGCATATTTATATAAATGCATATAAATATTTACAAATGAGTTATTACTCAGGATAGTTGTTCCCATTGCAACAGAAAAAAACCCAACAAAAACTATATCATGAAATAGTCTTTCTTCCATTATAGACAGGAACAGTTTTTATCAGGAATAACCTAGAAGAGGTCTCCTCTGCTGAGGTTAGGCCTTAGATAGAGCAGTGCTGTGTCCAGGCATACATGTTTGCATGTGAGAAAGAAGAAATCTCTTTTCCTGTGCTTCTGAGAGGCAGATTTTGTAATGAAATACTGCTTCATCTCTGTCAACTTCCACTTACCAACACATGACACTGAAAGTTTGCAGATACCACATTCTGTATAACATGATAAGAAATTGTGGACGGTAGAAAATAAATCAGGGACAGTTTCAAGGACATGGCAACAGTCTCCTGACAAAACCATTTTTCTTTCAACAGTAACTATTAATGTGCAATTTGGAGTTGGCAGGCTGAAATCATGTAGGTTGATCTCTAGAGTTAGGTTTGTGAGGGATTTTTCTTCTGCTGGGAACATGAAAGCTCTAGAGACACTTATACCTGCACATTTTCTCCTGAGTTTTCTTCCTCTAATCTTCTTGGGCTTTCCCTTCTCTCTCCCCCCACCCCCAACAAGTGATGCTCTGATAATTCTTTCCTGCTTTCTTGTTAGCATTTCAGATCCATGTTCTGTCCTGAATCTGCATTCAGGCAAGTCACACTGACACCAGCACCAGATTTATGAGGGGAAAAATGTGCTCATTTTACTGCTAATTGCCATTAGTTGCCACTGGTTCCTGTGTTGAATAACTTGTATTATCACTCCTGCCTTGCTGCATGCCTGATCTCTTGCCTCCATTACTCATTCTCTGTTAACTTCTATTTCCACCTCATTTCTGGGTTATGTCTTTGATGGACCAAGTGATTATTTTTCAGCCAATGATCCAATTTATGCATAAAATATCCTCAAAATCATTCATGATTGCCTTCATTTTGAATAGCTTAATCTGTCACTTCTGGACAGTGTTTTCTAATGGAGCATCTCATTTTCTCCTTTTCTTCCCACTTCTCTTCAGTCACACCAGTTGCAATCTAACAATGAATGAGATAGATTGATTAAATGGTTGAGTTATGCATGAAACAGTCCTGACTGGAAAAACATTTCATGGTGGTTAACTATTATACTGTTGTATATTCCACCTGAAAAATGAGCATGACTAACACAGCTGTCAGAGCCCTTTGAAAATGTATTTCTGGCCAAAATTGTGCAGGTTTACTGACATATTTTGTCATGCCAGCTCTAATTAAGCCTGTCTGATTAATTCTCTTGTAAGGATTTCAGGTTGAACACATAAATTCTTGAGGATGTTATCTGCAGTGGGTGTATAAACGTCCTGTAGGATAGCAGGGAGGAAAGGTCTGTAGGGTAAGATAATAACTTTTTATTAGATCATAAGGCATAACTGGGAAAATGGCTAAGCTTTTGGGCACAAAGGACCTTTGCTAGATACCAATGAAGAAGGATTTTATTGTACATCCAAAAGAATGCCTTTTTTTTTTTTTCTAATTTATGTGTCACAGTTGATCCTATAAAACTATTATAAAACTTTCCTGTCATACATCCTTCTATCACAGAATCATAGAATGGTAAGGTTGGAAGCGACTTCAAGGATCGTCTAGTTCCAACCCCCTGCCATAGGCAGGGACACCTCCCACTAGTACAGTTCACTCAAGGCCTCCTCCAATCTGGCCTTGAACACCTCCAGGGAGGGAGCAGCCACAAACTATTTTTATTGTCTAAAGTATATCCAGCAAAGAAAAGTAGCTATGAGATGAACAGACTGCTCCTTAGCTGGGTCTGTTGGTGGCAAACTGAAAAAGGAACTTCTACTCACCTACCACCTTGGCCTGGGAAATCTTTCATTGTTCTCTGCACAATGGAATGAATCCAGCAAGCGAAGTCTGCCTTAAAATCACCATAAATGGATGATGAGAGCACAGTTCTGTGAAGTGCTGGACAGGAGGTCTAGATGCTTGTATGCTCCTATGGAAAGAAAGAAATTGAATGTTTGTTTTCTCGCTTTGAAGGACTCTCTCCTGCATCCACTGGGTATCTTTTATATTGTGTGATCTATAAGTCGGCTATGAGGACACCTGTAATTCAGCTTCTGCTCAGCCTTCCAGTTGCATCTGAAAAGACTACACCCCACAAAACACTGTCAGTGATTGAGGAGTTTAACCTAGAAAGAGGTGGCAGCTGTAGACTGTGGCAGCTGAGAAGCATCTGTCTTTGCAGCAAGTTTGGACATGGATATATATTTGCCATGAAAATATGACATCACTTTCCATGGATCTGCACAAGATTGTGGAGAATTATCCTCTATGGAATTCTGCTTTTAAGTGCAAGTGCTCTTGAGTTTCAGATACAAATTATTGAAAATAAGTTTATTATCTTTTACTTGCTCTTCTTCCCAGTAATGCTGCCTCCATACCTCCCTGTGCATGTCATCAAGCTTAGGAGTTTGATTTGCATTTATTCGATCAGTTGAAAATCAGGGTTAAAAGTACATTACTTAATGTAAGAAATATGAGGAGGAGGAACCAGGGTCTAAAATAAATTCCATTTTGCAGATCCATCTGCTAATTTAAACTGGAGAGAAAGGCCATAGCCCTGTTCTCAGGGGTCCAATTGGGAACGAGATTGGACTGTAGGTACAATTTAATTACCACATAGCTTTTAATAGTTCCTGCTTGAAAGGTTGGTGCCGGAATCACAGTGAGGCTTCCACTTCTTATTTTGAAAAAAAAAGTTAACCAATAACACAACAACAACAACAAAAAAAACAAACCAATAACACAACAACAACAACAACAAAAACAAGCAAACCAATAACACAACAACAAAAAAGCAAACCAATAACACAACAACAAAAAAAAGCAAACCAATAACACAACAAAAAAAGCAAACCAATAACACAACAACAACAAAAAAGCAAACCAATAACACAACAACAACAAAAAAAAGCAAACCAATAACACAACAACAACAAAAGAAAGCAAACCAATAACATAACAACAACAAAAAAGCAAACCAATAACACAACAACAACAAAAAAGCAAACCAATAACACAACAACAACAAAAAAAAGCAAACCAATAACACAACAACAACAAATGAAAGCAAACCAATAACACAACAACAACAAAAAAAGCAAACCAATAACACAACAGCAAAAAAGCAAAACAATAACACAACAACAACAAAAGCTCACAAAAAACCATCCCAAACCAAGAAACAGCAACCCCCCTCAAGCAAAAACTGCAGTAATGTCTGTAAAGTGCAAACATTTAGTAGCAAAAGGCTTTTGTAATGGACAGTTACTATAATTCAGTCTGTCATTACTTGAATATTGCCATTATAACTGTTTTGCTGTGGCCTTGGCTTTTCTAATTTAAATACCTTTGTTGGAACTTTAATTTGTCGGGGGAAACCAGAATATTTGCAAAACACACGCTATTCTTATCAGACTGATAAAGCCAAAGCGTTCCAACTTCTAATCATACCCAGTGTTTGTGTTCTTTTGAGTGTAGAAACATAATGAAATAATTCCATAACGTAAAGCTTGATGAAAGTGGCAATTAAAAAGAAATCGATCTGATACATCCTGTTCTTCACATTACCATGCTCTGTAAAATGTAAATTTCTATCTCCATCACCAAAGCTTTAGTTTCCCATCTCGATTAGGCAAATATTGAAAACAATAATCATTTTTCACTAAAGTGAGCCTTTATTATGGTGCAGGAAGAGTGCACTATGGATATTAGATTTTCCACAGAAGACTGGCTTTCACATTAGTGTTTGCTATTAGCGTATTTCATGTCGTTCCATCATACTGCCTTTCACTCAGATCCTACATTTGTTGGAGCAGATGGAAAGTTCGTTTAAATTAATTGAAAGCATGCCGTGCGCAGCTTGCGGTACCGAGAACACACACAGGAACAAAGGAACATCCATCAGTTCCCTTCCTAACATACCTGTAGCATCAGTTCCCCTCCTAACATACCTGTAGCATCAGTTCCCTTCCTAACATACCTGTAGCATCAGTTCCCTTCCTAACATACCTGTAGCATCAGTTCCCCTCCTAACATACCTGTAGCATCAGTTCCCTTCCTAACATACCTGTAGCATCAGTTCCCTTCCTAACATACCTGTAGCATCAGTTCCCTTCCTAACATACCTGTAGCA